>MNCI01023808.1:5106-23140 GCA_015680685.1 Gnetum montanum | reverse complement strand
TAAAAGCAGTGTACTTTCTGATTGTGGAAGAGAGATAACATAAGTAATTACATAGATAATAGATAATAGACATGTTAATGTAAGTAATTACATAGATAATAGACATGTTAATTAGTTATAAACTAAGCAGTGGGTACCCCCTACACCCAACCATACAAATCACAAGCATTCATGCATGATCTAATTGAATTCCATGGATGGGACTAGTTGTGACATATAGATTGTTAAGCATTGATTATAGGAAATTGTCTTTCCACTTGGACTAGTGGTAGCTTTGTCACATGTGGTTTAGTCCAAAGTGAGGCATATGATTGTTGATGTTGTTGTAGCCTTATGCTAATCTTAATAGGAATGGAGAAATTAATTGTTTAATCTAACTAATAACAAGAAGGTAAATCAAAACTAGCTTAGAGAAATGAGCATCCAATCCTTACTTACTGTACACATCTTGGGCTCATGTAACCATTATTGGGTTACCAAGCATTATGCTATTGGGTGAACCAATCAAAAACACTACTAGGATTACCAAATAATTACACTTAAATACTGGAAACTAATCATACTCATTCCACTTTTCTAATGAACAAATAAAGTAAAGTACTTGGAAATGTGAATGATTAAATAAAGAAAATAGTAAAAAGTATGCTAAGTAAAACAATAAAAGTAAGTGGATGCTATAATGATGAAAAACAATATTGATCTTTTTTTCTTGACATGAACTATGTCCAAGCACACTTTACTCAAATAAAGATTCCATACAACTCCTTAACACCACACTACAGGCATTCACCCTATTACTAAAACTACAAATTGAAACTACAAGAATCTACCTAAGGATGGAATGGAAAAGTTATTGGATTATGTGTCCAAGTGTCTTATTTATAGAAGTGCAGATATCCCGAGACATCGTATCAACAATGACGTATCATATATAGTGATATCGTATCAATGACATCATTGATATGACATTATTACTACGATGTCATTATCTAGTAAAACATGACTTCATCATACCCCCATGACTGACTAGAAACTTGTCCTTGAGTTTAAAAAAATGAGGATAGAGTTCCTTACAAAATTAGGAGGTAGATTTGACTATACATGACTAATGGACTATTTACATGACTTGAAATGTCGTAGTGGTGTGTACAAAATGACATAATTACATAACAAAACAAAAATAAAATTTGAAGTAGCATAATGTAGTTCATATTCTAGGAAATGGTGGCCTTTTCATTAGCTACTTCCCTTTGTTGTTAAGCTTTTGGAATTGATATCTGTTCAAGAGTGCCTAAAGTTTCTCCTCCTTTGTCCTTATCTTCTTTTCTATATGTCCTCTCTACTAAGTATAGCACAGAGACTCCCTCAATTTTAACTATTGCATCAAATTGTTTATTTTACCAAAATTGGTACATTTCTCCTAATTACCATTGTCCGCTATTGGTTAGTGTAGGCCATAAAGGGGATGCTTGAAGTTGTGTCTTTATAGCTTCCATGTTGTGAAGGTCTTCCTTCTGGTGATTTCTTTGGGACCATCTGTAATCAACAAGGGTATGAAATTATTAGAATGTTCACACTAGTTCTTAATAGCTCTTTATCTTACTCATACCCTTGGTTAGATCAAGTTCTTATCATATTATGATTCCAAAGTTAGAAATATATGCAAAAAATGAATCCCTTAGGTGTTATATTATTTAGTTACTTATGACCTTCTTATCATTTTCTTGTTTATTATGGCCTAAAATAGTTGGTATGATCTATTAGGAGTATTATTTGAATCTTTCTAGCCTTAGTTTGATTGATTATTATCTCTTTGTATTTACCCTTTATAGTATCTTTTGGGCGTTAGGAATTTTTGACTCAAATTTTCACTTATATCACACAACAATTAAGTTGAGCACTTCGAGATTAATAAGGTTCAAGAATTTTGAAAATCAAAGCTATGTGGGTAAAATTATAGCCTTTGGAAGTTAGTGGACAAGAGGTCTAAGAAAAAAATTGTGAAGACTTCCTTTGCTACAAAATGAAGATGTGAAAATTTTCACTAACTCCCTTGTGTATATATATTATTTTTATATGTGCGATATCATAGATATGACATCATAGGTGCCTATGACATTGTAACTACAATGTCATTATTAAAAATTTCAATTTTTTCATTGATTTTTCTTAGAAAAAAAAGTAAAATGGAATGTCTAGAAGATGTAAAGCTTGTTTAGAGGGTCGTGGGCCATGAGTGATGTAAAGTTTTCAACAATTTAATGTTCAAGGTTCATGAAGAAGGAATCTTAAGGAATGAAAGTTTATGATATGGATAACAAAATGGATAATGAATTTCTGATGTATGAACAAATTATTAGATGATGTGGGAAGTTTATTAGATGTTTTGGAAGGCACAAGATGATGTGGAATTACTTGGCAAGTATGAAATACAAGAGTTATACAAGTGCATCCTCCGCAAAGCAAGCTCTAGCCTTTAGTGCCCTTGTATAACCATGTCTAAAGTGTTCTTAGGTACGTAGGGAGTTGAATGTAAGACATATCTATCTAGCAAAACACACATGTTAGTATCACCAGATTGGGAAAATAACACTATATTATACAAAACCACAAGTTATGATTAACTATACAGTGAGGTGATATGGATAATAGAAAGGATTGCTGAATTGAGACATGAGGTATCTTACCATAAGCATAATGAATTCTTGTATGTAATTAGTGGTTAAAGTAATCATTAGCCTTTTCCTTTTGTGGTTTATAAAGTAATTATATTTTTCTTCATATTTTTTATTAACTTAATCACGATTCTTTCTCATTGTTTCTAGGAGTAGCTTAGTGTTAGAAATCACATCATACACCTCACTTTGGACTAAACCATACATGACAAAGCAAATACTAGTCCAAGTGGGAAGACAATGACCTACGATCAACGTATAACTATCTAGGTGCCATAACTAGTCCATCTGCGGAGTTCGACTGGATCGCATGTACATGCTCGTATTCATATAGTTGAGCGTAGGGGTACCTCATCGCTCATCATTGGTGCTATTGCCAAGGACGGTGCTAGTTATCTGGATTAGTGATATCATATAAGATCTCTGGAACAAGGTATTAACAATATATCTTTTAGAAAACATAAATTAAATTAAATTAAGTCACACACAATCCACATCAATGTCTCTCTCTCCGGACAACAATAATGCAACAATTAGTGAGGCAATTCATTGGAGAAACAATGCAATTTATGACAAAGAAGAAGTTTGGAGCATAAGATAAGGGGAAGAAGCCCATGGAGGAACCACTACTACTAAGGACCACATGAGTCCCAACAATTTTGTTTTTTGTATATTGTATTGATGTCCCAATTTTGTTTTTGTTTAATTCCACACTACAGCATGAAATAATTTATAGTTAGTCCATAATCCCATACCTATCCACTATGTAATCAAATGAACTCATTCTCATTTTGTTCATGGATCCCCTGACGATACTCAAGGACTCTTATCATCTAACTTAAACACCTTTAGTAAGGATGGGACATCCCGTTGAACAAGGGGACTTGTAAGGCCTAAGAACTTCTCAATGATTAGCAAGAATACATGAGGGGATGATTGGGAGACTTACAAAAGTCATGATGAGTCTTCTAGTTCTCTCTCTTCCTCTACTCCTTCAACGTTAGGTTGTGACATGGATGACTATTTCTCAAGGGGTCGATGTAGAAATAAAAATCGAACCCATGGACAAAGTTAGGAACACTAACATGAACAAAGACAACATCGTCCCAACTCATAAACTCATAACCTACTTAGTGATGATGAATCCTTGTTGTCCACTAAGAGGCTAATGCATATATAAGAGGCTATTCAAATATCTTGCAGGCATCGTAAGGAAAGACGTCTACCTAGGCTTGATTTAAAAAAATTTCTCGAGTTTTTAGGAGGCTATGATTTAGATCCTCAACATCATTTACAGACCTTCTATGATGCTTGTACATTGAACAATATTGATAATGGGTGGTAAAGACTTAAAGTCTCTCCTATGACACTCGTTGACCAGCAAAAGTATGGTACAGGTCTTTAAACCAAAATCAATTTGTTGATGGTCGATAATGGTAGAACTCTTCAATGAAAGATATCAAACCTGTGCAAGAGTGTTAGCCTTGAGGAGACAAGTCCAAGAGTGGAGACAAGGGCAACATGAACCCTTGAACATGGCCTTAGAAAGATATTACTCACTATTAAACAACTGCCCAGGCCATGGGTTCTCTGAGATAAGGCTAATGTATCACATCATGGATGGGCTCTGTAATGAAACAAGGGAGACCCTAGGGATGTATGCCTTAAGGCAACTATATGAACTATGAACCTACCAATTCCAAGAGCTTATTAAGTAGGTAGCAAAAGAAGAAGGAAAAATAGCCAAATGAGAGAATGTTGAAAGATCTCAATAGGACCAAACTCTTAAAGTAACGAAGGTTCATAATCATGAAGAGGAGAAATCAATTCACTGCGAGGAGGTGCAACCATCCCCATCTTTGCCAATACTAAAATCACTAGATGAAATTAAGGCAAAGATCAATAAAATGATGGAATGGGTACATGAAAAATGTGGAGAATATGCAAATATTATCAGAGGTAAAACCACACATGATCACTCTGACACCCAGAACAAATAGAGGATGCCAAACCAAGAAATAGGATAGAACATCATTCGACAACTAGAAAGAAGGGCTGAAGGAAATAAGGATAGGGGCCCAACTACAAATCAAAAGTATCAATGTGATGTTTTCCTGTATGATCACCCCAAAGACCAATGCCTCTTGTCACATCTACATGAGCATTGGGGAGGAATGCTACATCCATAATTCGTATAGAAGTACCATGTCCAACCATAGTGGTAAAACCCCCAGTTGTGGGGAAGACCATTGCCAAACGTGCCTCAACCTTTGTATGTCCCGACACCAATTGTTTATTATGTTCAACACCTTGTTTCTCCAACTAGATTGAAATCCTCTACTTCACCTCATCGCTATCATTCTCATAATTACTATCAACCCATGTCCTCTCCCACAAGATCACCACCTCATGTTCCTTAAACTTCTCCTTACTCTCAATATTTTCATCCTTCGCCTCCTTGTACATCGCCACCAGTAGCACTGGAAGGGTCTGCACCACAGCACCAACCCATGAACATAAATTGTGTTGCTACTATTAATAGCAGTGGAAGTCATCCATAACGTCAAAAGCATCCTTTCTTTAGGTATGATTGTAGAAAGATACAACATGATTCTGAAACCATTACACCCTCCAACTCAACATAAATCCAGCACTGTGATGCATCTTCCTCTTCGAACTCACCATCTCCTATTACCTTATCCAAGCCACCAATCAACACTTCAACAACCATGCGGCCCAATGAATATGACAACGTGAAGAGGAATATCGATCCTTGCATACCATCTTATGGTCATGGGTGCCATAGTGGGTTAGCTCCTTATCACATGACCACATCTTATTGTTTGCCCCACTATGTCTACTTTAATTAAGTGTGTGAATCCCAATTTGGGTACATTCTTGCCACCACATCAAAAGACACCCAGTGGTTTTGATATGATCGAACCTCAATATTTCTAATATGCATGGATCCAAAATTTCCATTTATTAATTCTTGCCATGATCAAAGGTTCAATCATGGGGGATATCCCCCGTTATAATAAGTAGAATTAGTAAATTTTTTTCCTTTTCTTTGGTTTTACAATTTTTTTTTTCTAATTTTTCATTTTCTAATTTTTCATCTTTCAATTTGCTGTTTTATCTTTTTGAGGGTAATCTCATCTGTGAATAAAATACTCATGTGACCTGTTAGTTGAGGTGTTGTTCTATGCTATCAAGTTATAGGTGACTAATTATTTGGATAGTGAGCCCACAACATCCACCCACCCATTCTATTAATAAGAGGTTTTACTCTGGGTACGATGATATTCTTGTCATCATTAAAATTTAAGGTGACTTTGTACTCATTATGCCTAGAGCGAAAAAATGATGGACTAAGAGGGAATGACTAGGGTGTGACATCAAGGGGACTTGTGGATTCTCTTTGGTGCATCTGTATGTGCTATCATGTAGCTTGGTTGTACTAAGGTCCTTGTAGATCTAATGAAAAATGGAAGTAAGAGTCATAAAGGTACTCAATAAAGAAACTCAATGCTATTCTAGAGGGTCCCACTAGAAAGACATGTACCCATGCTTGAAGGTTGGTGGCTTCTTTGGATCACCGTTGGAAACGAAAAAGTGCCAAAGTGGCCAGAAGAAGCAAAAGAAAAGAAAAAAAAAGAAAAACAACAAAGAAATATCAAGAAGAATGTGCCACAAAGAAATTTAAATCACTCCTTCCTTGGACAAAATGCCAAGTGACTGTATGCCTTGCTATCATGATACTCTTATGGTTGCCTATCATTGGATGAAACAATGTGATGTCATTGATTAGGGGTATGGACTTAGTCTTGATTTTGGAGCAAAAGACTAATGATAGCTTAATCATGCCCCACACTCAAGATTCATTATGCCTAGGGTAAGTTACCTTACATCCCGATCTCTGCAATCCCTTCTACGATTCATCTCACACCACTATTCGAGTATTTCTAAGTTGTGTCTTGTGTGGCATGGAATTCATACCTCCTCACGATGGTATTTAACATATGTGTGTTTTGTTGCACTAGTGGGGATTGCATTAAACCCTTCTAGTGCATACTGACAATTTAAGGTGTGGTTACATAAGGGAATGATAGGTTGGAAGCTGGTTTGGGGAGGACCCCCTTGCGCAACTCTTGTAATTTGTACTTATTGCACACCACCACATCACATCCTCCAAGTACTGCACTACTGAATTTATTCTTTCCTTTATCATCATTTCAACCCAAACATTCCTAAGCACCACTACATGTCCTTTTTTCTTACCCTATTCAAGAACTTCATTGTATAATTCCACTTTATTACATTTTTGGTGCCTTAATGACCACTTCACATTACTCCAAATCTTTTAAATTTACCTTGAATCCTTCCTTTTTTGGCCATGGAAACTCAAAAATTTATCAATTTTTCCAAGTACCCTATTTTGGAATGGACACAATATCAAGTACCCGATATCACGTCCATAAAACCTATATATATGGACCCCTCCATGCATGTCAACATCATTTTCAACTATTCACATGAGGGGAGTTGTAATTTTCTTCCATGATTTTTCACACTTTGTGCACCTACCATTTAACTATCCATATCTCACATGTTAATGCTCTAATTCTCCTTTCGATCGAACCTGCTTAAACTTGGAATGTTTAACTTAGTCATGGGGGAAGCGTATGCTCCAAGTTGCGCATAAATTTTTCAAAATTTGTTGTCGCCCAAAGGATATCATAGGGGTAAGTGATTTTAAAAAATGCTAAAAACTTATGCCAACCCAATTTTATTCCTTCACCCAGACCATGAAAATTATTATTGGAGCCACCTGATCAAATTGGGCCCAACATTAAAACTTTTAGGGGAATTTCCTTGAAAATTTCTAACTCTGAAATCACACTAAGCAAAAATCCAAAATTCATTAAAGGTAATGAGTAAGGTATAAGATAATTAAATTTTATTAAATTAGCTTACTAACAATTGATCTTGGTGTCATTATAGATGGCCCTTAAATGAGGACAACAAGGAGGATCCTCTCAAGGTGCATCCAAATGCCCAAGGAGAGGCAGAGGTCAAGGACCTTCTGCAAAACATGTAAAGTAGGAGGCATAATCATTCAAAATTCATCAAGAAACCCCTATTACTACACAATCCGAGTAACCAAAAGGTGGAGAAGGTAGGGCACCTAAATAAGGACAACATCTCACATTGTCCCGGAATGTGTTCAGGCAATTCAGGAAAGGTCCATGTCAGCTGCAGTGATCATAGAACTCAATTTTGGACCTTTTATCGAATTTTCCCCTAAGTCGGTCAGAGATCAACTCAAAGGATCTCCATTGTGGCTTGTTCTCTTAGAGAGGTGAATGGTATTTGGGTGATACTTACTAATTTTGGCATAATAAAGAAGAAGGCACCACCGCTAACATTGGTGGGATTTTAGTTGATTTCTCTACTAAGGCCATTTCAGAAGTTTTGAAGCTTTGAAATATAGGGCCCAAAGTTGCTCATCTGTCTACTTGCTTCGATGCTGATGCATAAAAAATATGGCTAAAGAGGGCGTACGGCAAAGAGGACAAAACATATGGGGAACTCACCCTTGAAGAGAGAATCTATTTCAAAATTGGCACCTATCATATTTTCCCAACAAAAGGACTAAACAGGATCTCCACCTATGCGGCTAGAGGAAGTGAAATCTTGATGGGCAAGGTTGATGCCAATCTGCCCCATTTATATCTCACAAAAATATTGAGGCGGTTTGAAGAACGTAAGATGGGAAAGTCTGCATTGCCTTTTCCCTATCTAATTAAGAAGCTGTGCCACCATGCTAGAATTCTGAGGTACACTAATGACATCCCTAAAAAAGCTCAAAATGCCTCATATGCTGAATTACTGAAGCCACCAGTACCAAGGAAAGATGCTGGTGAGATACTAAAGCTTGAGCAAGAGTAGACAGCTGGGCCCACTGCACCTCAAATAGTAAGGCTTAGCCAACTTCTAGACATGAGGCCTAGTCAACAACAGGAAGTAGGGCCTAGCACGCAGCCCATGGGCCAACAAGACTAACTGCCACCATTGTCGTAAGATTACAGACCATTGATGAGCCATCTCAGGGCCATCACAAAAATGATCAGTTGGGGAAGTCATGATGAGGCTAACCTTTTCAAGGTAATTGATAATGCCATATAGTCCACAATCTCAATTGATCATGTATAAGGTGACGTTTTCATCCAAATAGAAGGAGGGGAATCACAGTGGTCACAACAGATCTCTGGAAACGTTGCATATTTCCAAGTGTAATTAGAAACTGGTGAAGGTGCCACAGTAGTGGTCATGTAACACTAGGATATAGCCGAAGTAGTAGAAGTGGTCGAAAATCACATCAAAGAATCATTTAATGTCCCTGTTGTGCCATCGGTGGATCTCACAGGAGCATGTGATGCTCAAGTCTTAGCTGGTCCCTCGATGACTCCTGCGGAACATGAGGATTCTCTGGATTGATTGCTATAAATAGGAAAAGTAATGGTGTGCTTGTTTGACATCCCTCAAGATATCATAGCAGCATAATCAGACCTCATTTCCACAAAAGGAAAGTTGGTCATTGCTAAGGTTAGGGCCAAACACATAGAAGATGAGTTGAGAAGACTCTAAGAGAAGATCATTGCCCTACAGGCCACATAGCGGGATTCATCCCAACTTATTCTAGCCAACCAGCTAGAGTTATTTCGAATAGAGCAACTGAATAAATTGTTAGAGAAGAATAAAAGGGTGGCAATGGAGAAAGAGAAGGTTGATTGGGATGCTTTAAAAGCATAGGCCCAAACGTATGTACATGCAAAAGCACTCAAGGCTTGACAAGAAGAAAATAAACTTCTTGTTGCTGAGAATCTTCAGTTCACCGCCATTGAAAAATAAAAGAATGTTCTTGAGGAAGATTTTCAACAAATGTGAGAATAACTAATAAGGGTTAACCAAGACATGAATCGCTTAGCCAGAGAAAAAAAGACCCTCTCAATGGAGGAGGTACGCACCATCCATTAGAAGATGGTCATTGAACTAAGCTCATGAAAAAATGAAGCTAAGTGATATGAAAAGTTGAAAGAACATTTTCGAGATTAGGTGGGGATGTACAAGTAGATCATTGGAAAAGAGATCCATATGGCTAAGACCCATATCAATGCTTTCAATGCTAAAAACACTGACTAGTGAGCCATATTGGACATTTACGCCTTCGTCCACCAAGTAGAACTAAAGAGCTAGGACCTATAGATCTAGGATCTCACTAAATACATGGAGTTGGCAAACTTGTGGTATGCCAACTTAGCAATGTTAACAATAGGATGCCTGAGGACAAAGTTGGAAAAGCAGGTAGCTGCCATCTACGCCAAATATGAAGCAGAATTTGTTGAACACAAAAAGACACTGCAGAAATTGGAGGTAGAAAATTGTAAGTTAGAGGTGGCCAAAGCTAGCTACCAAGGTTAGAAAGATGTTGTCGTAGATTTGGCTTGATGGCTCATAGATTATCAAGAATGTAGAGACAAAGCCAAAGCCTACGAATAGGAATGACGGTTGTTTGTGGCTTGGTACGTCAAGGCTAATTAGATGTTTCTGCAACTATCATGTCCATGGGAGGTGTCGACTTTGTCAAATATTGGAACATTAGCATGGACGACACATGATCGTCAGATTGAAGAAGAAAAGCTTTAGGTGCTTCTTTAGAGATATCCATTTCCAAAGCCTCGAGCACAATATAAAGGGAAGAAGCCCATGGAGGAACCACCGCGACTAGGGACCACATGAGTCCCAACAATTTTGTATTTTGTATATTGTGTTGGTGTCTCAATTTTTTTTTGTTTAATTCCACACTGCGGCATTAAATAATTCATAGTTGGTCCATAATCCCATACCTATCCACTGTGTAATCAAATGAACTCATTCTCATTTTGTTTGTTTGACTTGAGGACGAGTTGTTATTCAATCATGGGGGTATGATGAATCACAATTTGCCAGGCCTCGATATTGAATACACGATATTGGGTACGCAATATCGCCGCTTAGGTAATGATATTGTGATTCCTATGTTAGCCTATAAATATAGCACTCAGGCACACAGGAAGGGAGTCTTTGGTAAGTCTTTAGGATCAAGTCTTTTTGTCAGTTTTCAGTTCTTTTTTCCAAGTGCCTGCCCACAACGTGATGCTTGTAATTGTATAGAACCTTTGTTTGAGTGTGATGTACTTGGACATGCACACAATAGACAATAAAGATCGAGATTACTCCATCATTGCAGCATTCACTTAGCTTTTATTTGCTTTAATTGTTAATTATTTGTTGTTGTTTTTTTCTAGTTAATATTTCCTTTATTATCATTTACACTTTCTGTTGATAATGCGGAATGCGTACATCTTAATCACGAGCATTTAAGTGTAACTACTTGGTAACCCAATAGCATATCTAGTAGTGCTCAAGTAATGTACGCTTGGTAACCCCAGAAGTAGTACACAAGGTCCAAGATGCGTACGGATGATTAAGGGCAGATGCTAATTGCACCTTGGCTAACTTAGATTTTTCTTCATATTGTTTATTAACTTAATCATGATTCTTTCTCATTGTCTCTAGGAGTAGCTTAGTGTTAGAAATCACATCATATGCCTCACTTTGCTACGATGTCGTTATCTAGTGAAAGATGACTTCATCAACAAGGGTCTGAAGTGGAATTTCAAGAAGAAACTCCCAGCCACAAAGTCAAGCAACCCAATGGAGCAAAAAAGGCCAAGAATGACAACAATGGCTTACGGATACGCTATGGGGAGAGCTCCCAATAAAGGGGATGGGACATACAAATTTCCTAATCTTTGAGGAAGCATTTGCATAAGTGACATGTAGCCATGTACCATATGTACATATAGCCCGATAGCCTAGTTTACACGTTGCATGTTACGTCATTTTGTTTGCTTTATGTTAAGCTTTAATTTGCATATAGCCTAATCCGCTCGAAACCTAAGTTTTCCGTCGGGCTTGTCACCGTCGACGACCTGAAACTGCCACTCAGAAACCGCTAATTAAACGTACTTCCCTAAATCCACCGTTACTGCAACGGTCCTATCCAACCCATCTCAGACGTTTCTGTTTTTCTTCTGCCTCTAGATAATATATGTGGATGCACTTGGTTAGCAGGCTGACTAGTAGTTTTAATTTTAATTTCTGGTGCAAGAAGCATAGTTTAATCGCGTGTACCCTGGCCTTAGGAAATGAGACGAGAAGAAATATTTTTCAGTTGAATAATATAATAAACTGGGCAGTCACAGCAGGGTATGGTCCGTATCGCCTATTCTTATAAGAAATGTGTATTTTAAGGTTCGGCTTTAATATTTAGTAAGTCTTTCTTATCAGAATCTTCTTATAGTTTTCAAATAGTTTTAATCTGTAGCTTTGAGTTAAATAAGAAACGAACGTTTAATATTCTTTACTTTGGCTTTCTTCTGTTGTTTTGTCTTTCAATTTTGTTGTTTTGAGTGCAGGTTCAGCGGGAGGGGAAGGATCAGAAAGTGAAGCGGGAGAGGAAGATGAGATAAAATCGGAGGATAAAACCTTCTCCACAATCAGGGGAAGGTCTCAACAATTTTTTCTCTGACCTTATTACGAACTTGCTTGTTTTGGTGGTGCTTCTGGAAGGAGTTCAGACGGATCTGAGAGCCAGAGGATACAGACCTGTTGGAGGAGGTGTGCTTCCTGGAGGCATCGGCAGACAAGCCTACACAAGGTTTATCATTTTTCATCTTTATTAGAGCTTTCTTTACTTCAAAGATGTATATATAATTGGTCAATTCTACATTTGATTTAGTGGAATCATCTTCCTCTCTTAGAAATTCTTTGTCAAGAAGCCCTTAAAAATAAGTTCTCCATCATTCCAAAATTCTTGTTTGTAACCAAAGTCCTTTGATCATTTAATAAATACATTTGATATGTTTAATATCTTTGCTTCTCTAGTTTTAAGTATTAGCTAGCTTGTAAAATGTTCTCATGCTTCTTAAGTTCTACCTTCCTAGAGTAGTGAAAACACTTAAGTTAACCTTGTTCACCCTTTTATTAACACATTCTTTGCTATCTTATGTCTAAGTTTATTGCTAAATAAAAATGTTAATACATTCACTAAATTAAACATCATTAATGGATGTCAAACCATTGTTTACCTTTCAATCCAAGTTTGCATTTATGCCAGCGGTGGCTCATAGCTATAACAAAGCTAATGCATCTCTAGATCGATATCCCTTTGGAAGACCTGCCAAATTCAGGTCGCGACGACGCACAGTAACGGTTGAACGATGATACTGAATCGTAGAGATCTTCTTTAGGCAATGAGAAGCCCCGCTCGCGGATCCCCATGGTAAGCACACAACGGAAGTACTAGTTCCTTGTTTATTGTTTCTATGACACTATGCAATGATTTTGTGGTGAAAATTAAACAGTTAAATTTTGTCATCATGGTGCAGATAGCGGCAGTGAATGCAGCGACCAAGCAAACCATCAGGTCACTCCAGCAGTGAGATCTCTATCTAAAAGAGGTATGGGTACCGAGATAACCCCGATTGCTAGTCAAGAGCCCTCAAGGACACGGATTCCTATGTGAGCAACAGGCATAAACGGGAAGAACTTAAAATACAATCTCGGGAAAAATCACGAAAAGGCGCAGACACAAGCAGAAATGAGGAGAACTGAGATAAAATTAACTCAACCAAAGTACTCTTACTGAGTGAATTTGATTCTACGCCGTATGTTTCACATTTTCTGGAGACCAATATCAGGTTAGTGTTTCAGTTTCACTATATGAAAGGAGTGTAACAATGTGATAGCTTTGGACAGCAACATGACAGTTTTCGTTGCTATCCATTGACAGCTTACATTGCTATCCTTGGCAAGCAATGTGTGGAAACGATTGTCATCGATTGCAACATATGGTGACAACTCGTTGCAATCCATCCGTTTAAATCTATTCATTGTTATCTTGTAACGGTCTCATATTTTTCTAATAAATGGTAGCTGATTCCGAGGCCTTTTTGGTTCTTGACGGGAGAACAAGGCACGGGGAATCAATTGCAGTGTAACAGTCCAGGTCTTTTTCACAGTCGCTTACAGTCTGCATACACCATCACCGCAGAGCGCCCGTGTGAAAGAAGATCCGGAACAGACATCAATGGCATCAATGGCTGGAGGTCAGTTCGATCTGTTTTTCAAAACTGATTTGTGCATTTTTGTTTCATGCACATTTGTAGATTAAGAGATCTGTTTTTACATGCTTTCGCTTGTGCAATCCGGTTTTTGATGCACGTAAGATTTCTCACAAGGAGTTCCATTGTTCGTAAATTTTATTGCATCCCTTACGTTGAGTACAATCTCAAAATTCTTATCATTTTTGAAAGCCGAATGCAGAAAACAATACAGTTGCAGGGTTTAATTTCACAAATCCAGGTTTGAGAAGTTAACAATATTAATAATATCCAACCAAACGTAGGTCTCCAAATACAGGCCATAAAAAAACATAAAAGCCAAGTGTCAAAAACATGCAGAGTATTCATATTTACAGGCACAGGGGTTGCGCACGCGGTTCACACCGTCCGGTAACCATACTATTTATTTTGAATACTTCGTTCATGTTGTATAATGCAATGAAAGGCAGGAATTTAGGAACACGAAATCTTGCATATATTTGGACGCCAAATAGTGCAACCCTTTCTCTGATGAAGTTCATGCATTTCGGTAATCTATCGACCTTCTTCTAGGATGGATGCAGTTATATTGGATTGAACGTATGATGATCCTGCTGAAACATGGCTGCCTTTCCAAGCATTCACGAAATCTGCAATGTAAGATGGACGGGGAACGTCAACTATGACAGTGGGTGAATCATGGGCCAAAATGTTCACCACCTGAGCATGGATACACAGACTGAGTGCACAGTAGTGACACAGCAATCACCCTTTCCACTTGTTCAGCACATGCAATGTCTACTAGAGCCTCATCCAGAAGCTCCATTTGCCTGCCCTGTTCATATAGATCCCTGGCCTGCATTCAAAACCACAAGTTCTATATCAATGAAGTGTTTACCTTGTTGGTAATGGCCACTTTTATTAAAGGGTTCAATCCCATTAGGGTAGACTCTAAAACATTTAATCTAAGTAGTATATGTGAGTAATGATGGGACTTATTTATTAAGATTTAAGCCTCGGCCTACCTACGGGAAGAAATTAGGCTTTGGCTCATCTATCTACCTGAGCCTTCTGGATGGGATGAGCATTAAGGATGTGGATGATATCCTGAACCATGGCGTTCAAAGGGCAACTTATTCGTTCCATGTGAATGAGTTGACCTTGAAACGTCATATCATTATCTTAATTGTTTACTGAAATATAGACTTTTCCTTGAAGGAAGGCTGAAAGTGGATTCTGCCCCGCAAGAGCCTTAGCCCTCCATGTGATATAAATTTATAATCAAAAACTTTAGTTACAGTACCTGTTGAAATGTACGAATAATAAAGAAAACCGACTTGCAGGGTTCATGGCTGTCAATCATTCTTTTTCAATTAAATTTTTTATTGCTGAAAAAGAACTATAACTTTTCTGTATATGCTAATACTCTCGTTAAACAATGACGTCCAACCATCGGCAATACTTACCCATAGTAAAAGATAGGATTTCTCTTCAGGCAAGTGTGAAAGATAGGATTTCTCTTCAGGCAAGTGTGGATCTTCCTTCCTCCTACCACTGACAATCTCCAAGGCCACCACCCCAAAACTGAAGACATCTGCTTTCTCTGTGAGGTACCTTCTCATAGCATATTCTGGAGCCAGATATCCACTGCAGAATTTCAATTTTGTTAGCAGGTCACAGTAGTTTGTGAATTTGTGAGTTTCCCACATTCTAAGTTAACAATAAAGAGACCAGAGTTTCTCCTTGTCAAGCACATACACCCTAGTAGAAATTTTTAAAATATTTTGAGCTTTCCATTTTTCTAGAATGGTTAGGGATTAAAATCATTGTGCAGTTAAATTTGAAAGAAAATATTGATTCAAAATGATGTATAATCTTGCAGTTCTATGAATGATTTCATCCCAGAATGGAAAACGGAACGAAAAAAATCTTACTATGTTCCAGCAACCCTAGTGCTCATATGGGTTTCCTTGGGTTCAAAATCCAAAATCTGAAATCTTTGGATTCAAGGACTCATCCAAGATAATGTTACTAGCTTTGACATCCCTGTGAATTATCTTGACATGAGATTCTTTATGAAGATATGCAAGTCCACTTGCAATCTGTATGCAAACGCTGTATCTAGTAGGCCAATCCAGCCTGATTATAGAAATGCATGATCGGGGCAAATGGTTATCTCAATGCACTTAAAATGTAGACATTTTTTTAAGTTCCGTAAATTATTGCTAAAGCATATAAAGCTTACCAAATAATGCTTGCTCAAGGCTGTTATTTTCTAAATATTCGTAAACAAGAATTTTATGATCTCCTTCAATACTGTTGATGCGTAAATTTTGGACACGTGAACACCTGTGAAAACTCATTTTAGGAGACTATTGCCTAGGGCGCCTCCCGTATGGGTACGGAAACCTGGGAATCCCACCTCGAAAGGGCTATGTGACAATAATAATAATAATAATGAAGTCCACTAAATGAAATGTTCTTAACCATATGTATAATAACATTAATGAAAATAAAATTCTGTTAATAACCTGGTAGTAAAGATGCACAACCTTTCATATGTCTGTAACATCAAACTTCAAGATTCTGCTATAAAAATTCAATTCCTTAGAGCTTAAACAATGTGATCCCCTGTGCATTTTACGGAGAAATCATAATGGTGAAAGTTTGTCTTAAATTACTTCTGTGACTCTAGGTTTACTAAATTTTTTTTTAAAGATTGTCGTGACTAACAAGTAAAACTCATTCCTTCGGTACTATAAAGACGCTGATTTCGTTACACACAACGCCACTCCAAAGCAATGACTATTTTGAATTTAGATATTTAAACAATTTTCAGTATATTAGAAAATGACACATCGCTGATAGCAATTGCAGTTACCGAATTTTAACAAGTAGATTGCACGTAAGCATAAACTAAATACTGGCCAATGGCGATGATGTTGTCACTGAGGATGAAACATTTTTGGTAGTGTTACCACAGATAGAAACTTATACTTGCTACTATGCTACAAATGCAGATAACAAAACTATACTTATAAGGGCAATGTAATGAAATAGATTTACGAGTTAAAGAATGCAATATATTAGTATATAAGGATTTGAGAATGTGAAAGCCAAAAAAAAAAAAACTACTCTTTGAATTATAAAAAAAAAAACAATGAAAGTTTAAGCATTAAAAAAAATTTAAAATTAGTGCATAGAGTGATATACAACACAATGTACCAGTAACATGTTTTGAAATGTTGAAAATATTAAATATCTGTAATTGAAAATGCCTAACTTTTTTGATATTGCTGTATGTCGCTGAGATGCAGGTGTGGTTGTCGCCATCGGTGCGGCCGTCACGTCTTGCTCACTCGCTACAAGCGTAGAGAAGGCCACCATTTTACTTTCTTTTTCTTGCACCCAGAAACAGACACGTTTCTTCTCTCGGGTGGAGCCTCTTTTTTGACTTTGAATGCGTGCAAACGGCTGATAGACAACCTGCGGTGGTCCCAGACAATCTCTGGACAATGCGTCACAGTGATGGCCGTAGTTGCAGCGCGGGTGACTGCAAGCGGCAACAAACAGTTCTTCTGATGGCATGTGATGGTCTAACAAGCGCAAAAGCAGCCACTGCAACAGACAGCGACTCAGACCAGGCCTCTTTGGAGATGCACGCCCAGACGGTGATTGGTGCCGTGTCAATAGTGACGTAGACACCATGAGGGGTGTCGGTAGAAGTCTTTCTTTCTGCCTATAAACAGAAACCTGACAGAGACAGGTTGCATATACAGGCAACACATATAGTATTAACATCGTTTTGTTTTTTATTTATTTGCTTTCAAACAACAGGGACATATCATCTCTAAGTGCAGAAGCAGCCACGGTGGTAGATAACTTTTACAGTTTTCAATATTATTATTTGCATTTTTTTGAATTATTATTGTACTCTTTTAAATTGCACGAATTATTTAACTTTTCAATATTCTTATTAAATTTAAAGCTTTTAATATTTTGTTTAAAATATTATTATTATTGTTTTTGTCACATAGCCCTTTCAACTGAGACTATTCCTAGGTTTTTGTACCCATACAGGAGGCGCCCTAGGCGATAGTCTCCTAAAACGAGTTTTCACAGGTGTTTGCGTGTCTAGAATTTACGCAT
>MNCI01023795.1:0-14483 GCA_015680685.1 Gnetum montanum | reverse complement strand
AGTTAACAACAAGAATAATAAATGATGATAAAGAAATATTAACTAAGAAAACAATAAATAACAATGATAATTAACAATAAAAATTAAAAAATTAAAACTAAGTGAATGCTGTAATGATGAAGTAATCTCAATCTTTATTTCCGATCATGTGCACGTCCAAGTATGTCACACTCGAATAAAGGTGTCGTACAATTATGAGCATCACACTACGAGCATGCACTTGGGAAAATAATCTAACTCCTACAAAAACAAGATGCAAGGGCTTCACTAAAACTACTAGGAAAGTGCCTAGGTGTGGCTGAGGGCCACTTATTTATAGGCTAAAATAGGCCCTACATAAACGGGGCCACGTTGACTCATGGAGGGATGCATTGACGGGGCCGCGTCGACATGGTTGCATATACGGGGCCTCGTATACGTGGCCTAGTTGATGCATCAACTATATAGCGCTTCATCAATTGGTCTACATTTTTTTAAGATGCCCATCATTTTGTCCAATCTTGTGAGTGCTGCCAATGTGATGGGAGAATGACTGCTAGAATGGAGGGTCCACAATAATGGATTCAACCCTTAGAACCCTTTGACATATGGGGTCTATTATAGCAATTTCCAATGGAAAACCATACATTGTTGTTGTTGTTGACTATTTTAGAAAGTGGGTAGAAGCAGCTACTATTATCAACTATACATCATCTACCATTGCACGATTTGTTCAACAAAAAATCGTAAACAGGTTTGGTGTGCCTTGTGCACTTATTTCTGACAATGGTACACACTTTACAGGTGCAACTTTTTAGAAGTTGATGTAATGCTTAGGAGTCGAGCATAAACTAACTACACCATGTCATCCCCAAGTGAATGGTCAAGTCAAAGTCACCAATAGGGAAATCACAAAAATCTTGACATAAACCATTAGCAAATATAGGCAAGACTGGAGCATCAAACTCAACAATGCTCTTTGGACCTACCACTCCACATGGAAACTTCCTATTGGCTACTCTTCCTATGAGTTAGTGTATGGTAAACTTCCAATACTTCCTATCCAAGCTAAGCTTCGTACACTATCTATAATATGTGACCTTAACCTTGACCTCAGTCTACCACAAAAAGAATGGTTAATGAATCTTAAATTGCTAGATAAGAACTGATTAGCCACTATGTCATCCAACGAACTACACAAGGCCTTCAACAAACAACTTCATGACTTGAAAATTAGAAAAGTCAAATACCAACTAGGAGATAGGGTTTTCTATTGGAATCCCACACATGTGCCACAACGAACTAAATTTCAAACGCTATGGGAAGGACTATATATCATTCATGAAACTTTTCCTTCAGGGGCCATGTTGATATATAAACTTGAAAGCCTAAATAAAAAATTATTGGTCAACATCTAGTAAACCAAATCTTTCCATGAGTCTAAAACAGCCAATGTTAACACTACCTCTATTAATGGACAACCCTGCTCATTATTTCAGATCTCCTCCTCACGCAGTTGTGGGGGAGATGGCCACAAATGCTAGTCATTCTAAGCCCTTAATTTCTTTTATTTTTTTTTGTTTTGTTTTCCACATTTTTGTTTTACACATTTTTCATATTTACTTGTTTTTGTTTTACACAATTGTTAACATTTTTACTATTTATTTCTCTTACATTTTGTTTGATTTACTCTCACTCGTCATATAATAAGTGCTCATGATGGTGGATTATACTATAATAGTATTGCTTGTTAATGTTTGGTTTTTACCTCTGACCTTTAATGTTGACACTAGGATATGGTTTCTTTTGATAAAATAGGTAATAAGTCCATGACATCCATTCATCCATTCAACTTTATGGTCTCCTTTGGTTTTGAAACTATATTATCCCTTTCTCTAAGCAAACTATTAATGAATTGGTGGCTTGATATTCTTCAAACCAAGGAAAGATTCAAATGGATTGAAAAGAGTGTGACTTCAAGGGGATTCAACGCATTTGTGCTGGTTATTCTCTTGGGTACTTGGATGTTTTTCATAGGTTTTCCACCATTCCATTATTGACCAATACTAGGAAGTTGACTAAATCAAATAAGTCTTTGCATGGTGTGGTTCTCACGTAGAAAAAAAAGAGAGAAAAAAATGGTGGAAATTCAAAGCACACCCCTTAGATATAATAAATGAACATGGGCTATAAGCACTAGTTATGGAACTAAAAAGACATGTTACCCATGTATGAAGGTTCCCTCTAATTAAGGCCCTTCCTCACTTCTTGCTTCTCTATTCTTCTCCTTTTGGAATGGTGGTTGCTCTGTAAAGGCATTCTTGTTGCTTTAGGGGGATGGGTTGGTCAAGTGTGTTGATGTGAGGTCACTGGATGTGGTTAGTTTTAATACGGATTTGGACTGAATTTTATTAAGTCACCTTAACCACATACTACATAAGGGACTTTACACAACCTTGATTTTGGAATTCCATTCCATTCCATTCTTCCTTCTCTTTCTGTATTGCTTTCCATATTCCACATCATTGTCAGTTTTATGATTAGTCTATATCTTAGTCAACACATTGTTATTCTTTGGTAAATTCTTGTGGGTGACTTCTTAACTATTGTCTCCATATGTCATTCCTAGAGCCTATGGACTCTTTGGTTTGTGGGTTTGTTAGGGCATAAAGGGCATGAGCCTGCTTTGGGGAGGATCCACTGGCATTCCTTTTTGGTGCAATTATTACATACTTTCCCTTAAACATTTTTTTACAATCAACTATTTCTTGTTTCACCCCATCTATGACATCCATTTTTCTCTACCATTCTATGCATTTTTATTGGCTTCACTATTGATATTCCTCTTATCTTCATTTTTCTTTTGTTTTCCATCCTATTGCTACTGGAGGTTTGCTCTTAGTCATGGGGGTTCCTGTTGAAAAATTTTCCATTCCATTACTGATCTTACCCCTACACATTCAATAGTTATTAGTTACAAATCTATAACCCAGTATTGCCATACCCACAGCCTAGCCAAATCTCATATCAAGGTAAGGCATCAATTACATTATATCTTAGCTATCCTTCTAATTCGTGATGGTGTTGTGTGTAGATGGCGATTACATGAACAATGGACTAGATAGGAAGGAGCATTTAGGATAGACTAGAGCAAGAGCATTTATGCAAGGAATAAGCTTGGTCATGTGGCCATGGATGAACAATGGTGTGCACATTTTTGACATCGGTAGTAACGTGTCTCATTTTCTTTTCTCTCTCTCTCTTCAAGCTATCAAATAAGGGTCTTAATGTCATCTATGTATAGTGTTCACCACAATGGTTATGAATACCAATGCTATAATACATTTGTCGATTCGTTCATCGAGCACTTTGAGTCTAACATTGCATGTTACTATCACTCATCATTCAGTCAATAATCCCATACCTTCCCAATATTTTGTAAGGAACTTAAGGATAAGTTTTCATTCAGTCATGGGGGTATGATGAGTCCTAATATCAGATCCTCAATATCGGTCCCTCGATATCAGATACACGATATCATAGATGCTGAAGCGATATCGGACATGCGATGTCAGAACCTATCTCGTCGTCTATAAATAAGAGACATGAGCACTTGGTTTTGCATTAGTTTTTAGTCCCTTAGCCAAATTCTTGTAGTTTTTCTATTCTAGAGTTAGAATTATTTCTGAGTGCCCGTTGTAGGAGTCATAGAGTGAATGAATCTTTATTCGAGCATTGTGTACCTAAGCACACCTTGTGTCTAGAAATAAAGATAAATGTTGTGATAAACCTTGCAACATTCAAAATAGCTTAATTATTGCATTTCATGTTATTACTATTATTTAATGCTTTCAATAGTTACTGAATGCTATTTCATAGACTTATTAATTGTCAATTACTAATGAATTAGCACACTCAGCACGACCACTTTGAGCATATGTGGGAACACTTGGTAACCTAGTAATGACTAGTGTTTGGTAATCCTAGTGGTGTTACACTAGTTTAGGATGTGTCCAGGGAGTGGGAACAGATGCTGGTATTAGGACTAGTTAGAGAATACTTAACTACTTAAATCAAATTAGTTATTAAATTACCTCATTCCTCTCTTTTATGCATTATGAAAATAAAACATAAAATAATAAAAAATTAATAAAAATCACATACCTCGAGTTTTCTTAACCATACAATTGAGCCTTACAAGTAAGCTTGAGAAGACAATGATTGCATAACTCATCCTTGTTTTGTGTAAGCGCATAAGCACTTAATCCTTGGAGTTCGACCGAGTTGCTCATGAACATTTGTATTCGTATGGTTAGGCATAGGGGTACCTCACCACTCATTAGAATGCAATTTTGATATCATGAATATCTTGCTTGTTTAATATTCATTCTTGCATCTTACCAATAAAGATACAAATGATAGTTAGAGAAAGTGGATAACCTTACTTAATTCCAATTTTTCTCTAGAGTAGGAGTTTTTTCTTTAAGAATGACTATCTATAATTTCAAAAATCACTTCCTCATAAAATCTTTGAGTTACTACAACTAATTCTAAAGAGAGGCCAATTTTATGTAAGCATATCCATAGATTTTGGTGAACTTGAATCAAATGATTTTTTAAAATTAACAAAACATATAAATAAATATTTTGTAGGAACATTTTTTGGTGCTAGAACAACATTGTACCCACTTCTATGGTTCACCAGTGATTAAAACTAAGTATGATTTTGACATTGTTTTACTCAATTTTGCGCATCAAAGTCCTCAAAAATAGTGTTACAAGGAACATATTTAGCTTCAAAAGGCCTCCAAAGATAATTCTAGCTCATAAAATAGCATATGAGCATCACTTTTGATAACCTTGGAAAATTTAAGAATCAAAAATTTTTCTAAGTATCACAGATAATGTTGATGTAGCATTAGTGTCATCCTTGGACTACTACCTTTACATTAGCATCATCCTTGGACTACTACCTCTGTGTCATCATTGTAATGATCATCATCCTAGTTGATGAATCATGATTTTCTAGGCCCCGATATTGGGTATGTGATATCGAGTACACAATATCGAGTATGCGATATCTTAGCCTGCATATGATATTGTATACATGATATCATGATTCCTGTGTTAGCCTATAAATATAGCACTTAGGCGCATGGGGAAGGGTCTTTCTTGGGGGTAAGTCTTTTAGGGTCAAGTCTTTTTGTTAGTTTTTAGTTAATTTTTAGTTCCTTTTCCCAAGTGCATACCCACAGTATGATGCTTGTAATTGTACAAAACCTTTGTTCGAGTGTAATATACTTGCACACGCACACAATCAACAATAAAGATCAAGATTACTCCATCATTGCATCATTCATTTAGTTTTTAATTGTTTAATTTTTAATTATTATTTATTATTTTCTTAGTTAATATTTCTTTATCATCATTTACTATTCCTGTTGTTAATGCAAAATGAGTACATCTTAATCATGAACATTTAAGTGTCACTATGTGGAAACCCAATAGCGTATCTAGTAGTGCTTGAGTAATGTATGCTTGGTAATCCTAGATGTAGTACATGAAGTCCAAGATGTGTACGAATGATTAAGGATAGATGTTCATTGCACTTAGGCTAGCTTAGATCTTATTTCATATATCTTATTCACTTAATCAAGATTATTTTTCATTGTCTTTAGGAGTAGAATAGTGTTAGAAACCACATCATACATCTCACTCTAGACTAAACCATACATGACAAAGGAAATACTAGTCTAGGTGGGAAGACAGAAAACTATGATCAACATATAACTATCTAGGTGCCACAACTAGTTTGTCTATAGAGTTCGACCAGATCGTGCATACATGCTCATATTCATATGGTTGAGCATAGAGGTATCTCGTCGCTCATCATTAGCACCGTTGCCAAGGATAGTGCTAGTTATCTAGACTATTTATATCATACAGGATTGTTGTAATAAGAAATTAAATTCAATTAAGTCACACACAATTCACAACAATGTCTCTTTCACAAGATAGTGATAACGCAACATCTAGTAAGGAAATTCATTGGAGAATGAACGAAGAAGTTTGGAGTACTTAATCTTATGCAGGAGTTTCATATGTTCGTAGACACCCTAGTGATACTTAAGGACTTTTGTCGTCCAACTCAAACACCTCTAGTGAAGATGGGACATCCCCTAGAATGAGGAGGCTATAAGGCCTAAGACCTTCTCAATGGGTAGCAAGAGTATATCAAGGGATGATTGGGAGACTTAAAAAATTCATGATGAATTTTTTAGTTCCCTCTCTTTCTCTACTCTTTCAATGTCGGGTTGTGATATGGATGACTATTCCTCAAGGGGTCGATGTAGAAATAAAAATTTGAATCCATGGGCAAAGTCAAGAACGCCAACATGAAGAAAGAAAACATCCTCCCAACTTACAAATCCATAACCTACTTAGTGACGAATGATCCCTACTAGCCACTAAGAGCCTAATGCATATACAAGATGTTGTTCAAATATCCCGTAGGCATTGTAAGGAAATCCGTCTACCCAGGCTTGATTTAAATAACTTTTCCAAGTTTTTAGGAGGCTGTAATTTAGATCTGCAACATCATTTACAAGTCTTCTACGATGCCTATGCATGGAAAAATATTGATAATGGATGGCAAAGACTTAAGCTCTTTCCTATGACACTCATTGGCCAAGAAAAAGTATGGTACAAGTCTTTAAAGCCAAAATCATTTCACCATTGGCCGACAGTGGTAAACCTCTTCAATGAAAGATATCAAACCTATATGAGAGTGTCAGCCTTGAGGAGACAAACCCAAGAGTGGAAACAAGGGAAACATGAACCCTTGGACATGGCCTTAGAAATATATTACTCTTTGTTAAACAAATGCCCAGGCCATGGGTTCTTCGAGGAAAGGCTAATGTATAACATCATGGATGGACTCCATAATGAAACAGGGGAGACCCTAGGGATGTATGCCCCAAGTCAACTATATGACCTATGAACCCATTAATTCCAAGAGCTTATTAAGTGGGTAGCAGAAGAAGAAGGAGAAATAGCCAAATGGGAGAATGTTGAAAAATCTTAATAGGACCAAACTCTAACAAAGGTTCATAATCATAAAGAAGAGAAATCAACTCATCTTGAGGAGGTGAAACCATTTTTACCTTTGCCAATACTAAAATCACTAGATGAAGTCAAGGCAAAGATCAGTAAGATGATAGAGTGGGTACATGAAAAATGTAGAGAATATGCAGACATTATTAGAGGGAGACCCATGCAAAATAACTTTGATGACCAAAACAAACAGAGGATACTAAACCTAGAAATAGGGCAGAACACCATTCGACAATTGGAAATATGGGCTGAAGAGAATGAGGATAGGGGTTGAACCACAAAACATAAGTATCAATGGGATGTTTTCTTGTATGATCACCAAAGAGGCCAATGCCCAATCTTGTCACATCTACATGAGCATTGAGGAAGAATGTTACATCTAGATTTCATATGGAAGTACATGGTTGGGTGCATCCTTGTCCTACAAATTTATGGGAAATTTATCAACTCATCATACAATCCATGGGAAAATTCTTACTAGCCTCAATACTATGCTCAACTGTAGTGGAAAAACCCCTAGTCATGAGGGAGGCCATCGCCAAACTGGTGACACCCTTCATATCACCTGAAACCAAGCACTTATTATGTTCAACACCCTATTTCTCCAACTAGATCAACATCCTCTATTTCACCTCATTGTTAGCATTCTCTCAAGTATCATCAACCCATGTCCTCTCCTACGGGATCACCACCTCATGTTCCTTATACTTCTCCTTACTCTCAATATTCTCATCCTTCATCTCCTCCTACATCACCCCTAGTAGTACCAGAAGGTTTTGCACCATAGCACTAACCCACGAACATTACTTATGCACTATCAATAGTAGTGGGAGCCCTTCACAATGTTGGAAGTGTCCTTTCTTTATGCATGACTATAGAAAGAGACAACATGGTTTTGAAACCATTGCATCCTCCAACTCAGCACAAGCCCAAGACTGTGATGCACCTTCCTCTTCAAAATCAATTCCTGCTATTACCTTATGTAGGCCATCAATCAATACTCCAACAACCATGTAACCTAATGAATATAATAATGTGGGGAGACATATCGATCCTTGTATACCATCTTATGATCACGGGTGCCATAGTGGGTCAACCTCTTATCACATGACCGCATCTTATAATCTGCCCCACTATGCCTACTATAATCAAGTGTGTGAACCCCAATTTGGGTACATTCCTACCACCACACCAAAAGATACCTAGTGGTTTGATATGGTCAAACCCCAATAGTTCTAATATGCATGGATTCAAACTTTCAATTTATTAATTCTCACCATGATCCAAGGTTTAGTCATGTGGAACTCCTCCCATTCTAACAAGAAGAATTAGTAAATGTTTTTCTTTTTCTTTGGTTTTAGAATTTTTTTTTTCTAATTTTTCATCTTTTAATTTGTTGTTTTATCTTTTTTTAGGTGATCTCATCTATGAATAAAATACTCATGTGACTGGTCAGTTGAGGTGTTGTTCTATGCTATTGAGTCACAAGTGACTAATTATTTGGACAGTGAGCCCACAACATCCACCCACCCATTCTATTAATAAGAGGTTCTACTCTAGGTATGATGATATTCTTGTTATCATTAAAACTTAAAGTAACTTTGTACTCATTATGCCTAGAGCAAAGAGTGATAAACTAAGAGGGAATGGAAAAGGTGTAACATCAAGGGAACTTGTGATTCTCTTTGGTGACATCTGTAGGTGCTATCATGTAGCTTGGTTGTACTAAGATCCTTGTAGATCTAATGAAAAATGGGAGTAAGAGTTGTGATAAAGGCACTTAATAAAGGAACTTAATGCTATTCTAGGGGATCCCATTGGAAAGATATGCACCCATGTCTGAAGGTTGGCAGCTTCTCTGAATCACTTTTGGAAAAGAAAAAGTGCAAAAAGTGGCCGAAAGAAGCAAAAGACGAGAAAAAAAGAGAAGAAAAAAAGAAAAGCAAGGGAAAAATAAGAAATGAAGTAGAAAAGAAAAGATAAAGAAAAACATGCTGCAGAAAGATTTGAATCACTCATCCCTTACGCAAAATGCCAAGTGATTGTACGCCTTGTTGTCATGATGCTCTTATGGTTGTCTATCATTGGGATGAAATAATGTGATGTGACTAATTAGAGGTATGGGTTTGGTTTTGATCTTGGAGTGAAAGGCTAATAGTACTTTAATCACACACTTTAATTACACATAACACTTTGGATGCATTGTGCCAAGAGTTAATTACCTCATGTCCTGATCTCTGCAATCCCTTCTACAATTGCTCTCATCTCACTGTCCAAGTGTTTATAACTTGTGTCTTGTGTGGCATAGAATTCATACCTCATCATGGTGGTATTTAACATGTGTGTGATTTGTTACACTAGCGTAGATTATATTTAACCCTTCTAGTGCCTACGAACATTGTAAGGTGTGGTTACACAAGGGCATGATAGGTTGGAACCTACTTTGGGGAGGACCCACTTGTGTGACTTTTGTAATTTGTACTTGTTACACACCACCACATTATTTGATACCCTCTGAGTACTCCCTTGTTAAATCTATTCTTTCCTTTGTCATCATTTTATTGAATGTTTCTCAAAACCATTACATGTCCTTTTATGTGTCACCTAAACAAATCAGGTTTGACATTAAACTTTTAGGGAAACTTCCTTGAAAAATCTCTAACTCTAGAATCACACTAAGAAACAAATTAAACATTTATTAAAGGCAATGAGTAAGGTATAAAATAATTAAACCTTGTTAAATGACTTTACTAATAATTGATCCAGGTGTGATTGTAGATGGCCCCTAAAATAGGATAGCAAGGAGGACCTTCTCAAGGTGCAACTAAACACCCAAGAGAAGGTAGGGGCCAAGGACCTCATGTAGAACATGTAGAGTAGGAGGCACAATCATTTACCATCCATCAGGAAAATTTTGTCACTGTACAATCTAGCCAAGCAAAAGGTAGAGAGGTCAGGACCAAAGCTTATGAAGAGGAATGACAACTATTTGCAACATGGTACGTTAAAGCTAATCAAATGTTCTCGCAATTGTTGTGTCCATTGGAAGTGCCGACTCCATCAAACATTGGAACATCAGTAGGGATGACTCATGAACCTTGGATAGAAGAGGATAAACTTCAGGTGCTTCTTCAAAGGTATTAATTTTAGAAGCCTAGAGCACAGGACAAAGGAAAGACATCCATGGAGAAGCCACCACCACTAGGAATCACATGAGTTCCACAAGTTTTGTATTTTGTGTATGTGTCCAAATTTTGTTTAATCCCACACTATGACATGAAACAATCCATGGTCATTCAATAATCCCATACCTATCCACTATTTGTAATTAAATGAACTTGTTCCTTATTTTTTTTGACTCGAGGATGAGTTTTTATTTAGTTGTGGGGGTATGATGAATTGTGGTTTGCTAGGCCTTTATATCGAGTATGTGATATTGAGTACACAATATCGAGTACATGATATCTTATCCTGGATACAATATCTTATTCTTATGTTGGCCTATAAATATAGCACTTAGGCACACAGGGAAGGATCATTTTTGGGGGTAAGTATTTTGGGGTCAAGTCCTTTTGTCAATTTTTAGTTTCTTTTCCCAAGTACATGCTCGCAGTGTGATGCTTGTAATTATACAAAACCTTTGTTCGAGTGTGACATACTTGGACACACACACAATTAGCAATAAAGATATAGATTACTCCATCATTGTAGCATTCATTTAGTTTTTAATTATTTAATTGTTAATTGTTAATTATTATTTTCTTAGTTAATATTTCTTTATCATCATTTACTATTCCTATTGTTAATGCAGAATGAGTACGTCTTAATCACAAACATTTAAGTGTTACTATGTGGAAACCTAATAGCATATCTAGTAGTGCTTGAGTAATGTACACTTGGTAATCCCAGATGTAGTACATGAAGTCCAAGATGCATACAGATGATTAAGGATGGATGCTCATCACACTTAGGCTAGCTTAGATATTATTTCATATTGCTTATTAGCTTAATCAAGATTATTTCTCATTGTCTTTAGGAGTAGCATAGTGTTAGAAACCACATCATACAGCTCACTCTGGACTAAATCATACATGACAAAGCAAATATTAGTCTAAGTGCGAAGACAATGAACTACGGTCAACGTATAACTATCTAGGTGCCACAACTAGTTTGTCCATGGAGTTCGATTGGATCATGCATACACACTTGTATTCGTATGGTTGAGCATAGTGGTACCTCATTGCTCATCACTAGCCTTGTTCAAAAAAAATGGGGTTGGCTAAAATGATCATTATCCAAAGGCTTAATGGTGAGTGTGTTAAGGTGGAATTTTAGGAGGATGGAAAATGACCAAAAGCCTAATCTCTTTTAAGTGGTTATGCCTAGGCTTGAACCCAGGTCTTATGACTTGAAAAATAAGCACCTAACCATCGCTCCAAGTCATCCTTGGACTATTACCTCCATGCTAGCATCACAAAATTGACCTCTAAGCCTCTATTTCAACTTCATAGGTTTCTAAATGAATTTTTTATGTCAATCTAACTATGGAAAGCATCAATGTTTGGAATTTTGGACAAGTTCACCTTAGACTAAGAATTTTTTTTCTAACTTTGGGTGATGTTGACAATAACACTAGCATTAGTGTTAGTATCACCATGAGTGTCACTTAATGAAACACCATAAAAAATACCATCTTCAATAATATTTTAGGCTTCTAAAAGTTCTTAATGATGGTTCCTAATCATCCTTAATAGGATGGACATTAGTTTGGATAGTTTTGCTAATATCTCGAGGCCTAAAATGAGGTGTTTTCGCTAAGTGATGTTCTAATGATGCTGAAACTAGTATTAGCATTAACATCACTTATTGTCATACCCTTCAAAAAACCATCTCCAACAACATTTCAAAATTCTATAGGCTCCTAATGGTGTCCTCTAACCATCCCCAAAAAGATGAACATCAATTTGAGTAGTTTTGGAAGTGTTTGGAGCCCAAACTAAGGTGTTTTGTCTAAATAATGCTCTAGTGACATTGAAGTTAGTGTTAGTGTCAACATCACTTGGTGATGTCAATGTCCATGTCAATATTACTTGTTCACACCAAGGCCTATGTTAGTGTCACATATCCTAGTCAAATCTGCATTAACGTCATCAATGTACACTTTAACTTCTAGTTTCAAAAAATGAACTTTGAGTTAACTACACTTAACTTTGGGATCAAATAGGAAAACCCTAAGCCTATAAATATAAGAGAAAAACTCAAATTCTAAATTGATCTCTTGATATATAAAGCACTTTTTGAGATTTTGAGAGATTAAAAGTATAATAATTACACACCCTAGTACCTTTCGTGTGCTCCAAGGTCACCAAAAACTCAGTTTAGTGGCCAAGTATTTGATAACTCTAACTCTAATGCAACATCAACATTAATAAGAAAATTCTTATGTTAGCTTCCAAACTTAAAATATTTTTAGTATCAACATCAGTCTCTAGAGTTAGAAGCTTTTTAACTCTAGTGTTAATCCTAGTACATTTAGCTAAAACAACCATGTTTCATCCCTAATTTGATTTTAAACAACATTTGTTGGTTTTCCATTCACATATTCATACTACAGTGGTTTAGTTTCACCCTCCAAACCCATAATTTTCTCAGAAATTGAGATCTTATTATTATTTTTATTTTACTTACATTTTTGTAGAAATACTTGTAGTTTGATCCTCCATAGGAGGTAAAAATTAAAGGGAATCGAAACCCTTTATTCTAACTTCTAGTTCTTGATATTTTAACATTTTATACTCTTTTATTTGTATTTCTATGCTTAGATTTTCTTTCTTTCTCATAGTTCATCTTCCATTGTTAGTCTCATTTTTAGCAATAACTCTTAGTCAATTCTATCATTTAAACCCATCATTTTTATCATTTTCCTGCCATTTCTAGTTTACATGTGGAAAACTAATTTTACATTCAAGTGGAGGCTTATTTCTCATAATGTCATAATTTTTGACTTATTGAAGGTTATACCAAATCAAAGACTATTTATGAGCCCAAGTTAAGCATTTTAATACTTAATTTATAGAAGTGTTCTTATGAGATTGAGAAAGAATAATTTTGTAGGAATAGTTTTGGCACTAGAAGGAAGGCCATAGGTTTTTCTAGTATTTAAAACCCATTACTTAGCAACCTAAGGGTCCATTGTAGTAGTTATAATTTCTCATACTTTTATCATGTTTACTTAGTTTATTTTTTACTTTTCACTTGATCTTATTTCGAAGTGTGTGCAAAAGACATTCATTGATACCATATCTAACCAAGATTCTAACTCCTCTCATAACTCCTAGATTTGCAAATTGATGGAGGTATAAAGACATAGGTTCTCAAAGCATCCATGAATCACCATGATTACAATATTGTTTACACAAAGATAGAATTAAGCCTAGCTCTCTCTAAAGGTGAACTAAGATGAATGACAATCTATGAAACCACTATTAGCCTTAAACCATTCTTACCTAACCGAAACCATACCATTAAGTTAGATTAGTTTGAATAAGGCATGTTAGTAGAGTGCCTAATAATCAAAGATGAAATTTAGGCATTGAATGACACTAACATTCAACAAAGATAACTCATGATGAACTTCCCTATTGGCTCCTATTAAGTTTATCTCTAACTTCATCTCTTGATAAATTTAGTAATAATGGAATTTACATGTTCACTTCATAATAATTAGCTTCTATATATTTTTGAGAGATTAGACAATGACTATATCAAAGGCAAACTGGTCTATCCTATGACACTTAATGTCTAGGATATCATCACTTCTATGAAGCACATTGAAGATGTGGCCATTTAGTGGAATTATTTGGAATGTGTTAACTTCTATAAGAAAACCAATGTAACTACTAAAGAAAAGGCCTCTTAAAATGTAGGAAAATAGTAGCTTTGCTGCATCATACTTCTTCAACTTCCTTATCTACCACCAATAACGCTAGACACACTTCACCAAATGGGGGCTAGAAAAAGGAGACAACACAAAGATTAGTCCAAATATCGTAAGTTTTTGATGACCTACATTCAACTCTACAGCATGCCACTAAAAGATAGGCACATAATCCAAAAACTAGTCTTAGAGCAATGAAGAGGAAGATTCAAAAGTTTGTAGACTCTAACCATAGATCCTCCTTAATCTATGGAAGAAGATTCACTAGTCGTAGTATGGTATGATCCTAAAAAATTTTACTACTATCATGAGGTTGTATATCATGACATGGATGACTTCAGTTCCTTCAAAGATGAAATTTAGATTCTTGATGAAAAAGGAGGAATAGTCTTCAACACATTAGTTTAAATTGATAGTGAAGAGATGTAGTTCTTCCATGAGCTATTGAATTTTC
>MNCI01023788.1:50023-128507 GCA_015680685.1 Gnetum montanum | reverse complement strand
GAGCATTATAAAATGTCTTTGGGCCATTTTCATGGCTAGAAAGTGCTGCATGTGGGTTACTACCATTTTTGGCTTTTTCTATTATGTTTTGATAATGTATTGAGCTTATTTTCATGGCCCAAATTGCAACATATTACCACCAATGTTTTGACTTTTACTACTAAATTTGGCAGTGTTTTTAGCTTTTTGACCTCCACATGCTAGCATTAACAAAATTCACAGCATGTAGAACATAGAATTCACTTTATACATAAAAAATGATCCAATATTTTGCTAAAACAAGGCAACAAAGTATGATTTTTATGGAAAATAGGGCAATTATTTCTACCCTTAATTCGCCTAAAATTACAATGTAGATTCTAATTATCAGGATTCTTGTTGTTCACATTAAATTTTCTTGAGGTGTTTCAGGTTGTAAATTATTTTCATAATGATTCTTAATGCATCATTAACCAATATTGCTTAATCGTTGTAGTTTTAAAGATAAACACCACTCAATCTAATTCCTCTTCTTCATCATCCTAGAATATGATATCTTTTGTATTTCTATCAACTATACACTATGCAAATAGCTTCTATAATTTTAGCAGTACCTTGTCATTATGAATTTGTACCTTGTCCTTTATTTTAAACAAATGCACAAAATTCTTAAATCCATCTCACCCAGTTATGGTTGATGGAATATCATAATTAGCATCAATAATTCTCAAGCTCAAAAATTCATAATTATCATCAATAATGTTTCCTTCTCTTATATTCATCAAAACTTCTCTAAATCTTTGTTATTATGGACCAACTTTTCTTATACATCACATCTAAAGTTACAAATGTACTAAATGCTAACACTAAACATTTTACATGGAGTTAATATTATATGTATGGTATAACATGTTCCATAGGTATAAATTCTTTGCATATGACATTAATGAGATATGACTTTTCTATTCTCACTATTCCTTAAATAATTTTCAATAAAGGATCAACTTCATCAAATTCGAATTTCTCTATACATAGGTAGCTAATGATAATCTTATAGCATTTCCTTTATTTAACTCATTGGAATAATAGGTCCACCTTATAATTATTTCCTAAATCTATTATTATTTCATGTGATATATATCTATAAAGAAAAGAGATAACAATCTTTGTAATATGTTCTCCAAGATATCAAGCTAACCATTTATGCTCTCTATCTCAATCCCTCATCCTCTATCTATGACTACTAGTTGTGAATTATTACAATTGGTTATTGAACTACTTGTCATAAATGGTTCTTTTATGTGATAACTAATAATCACTAGCTTAGTTATCTATTTATAATTTATATATGTATTTTGGCCAAGAGAATCTTCTTTGTTAATGAGTAATAAGGTATTTGTATCAAATATTTCATTTCCTCTAAATGAAGAACAATATTTACATATCAAATTTCTTATAATCATAAAAGTTTTGAATAATCCATTATATGTTCTCACTCTTGACCTTAAGAAACATAAGATCACTACTTTTGTGTAGCAAAGATAGTAGTGTAAGTATTGTAGTTATCCTTGTTGAAAGCGTTATAGGTAAAATATTATTTAGTGTTCCAATAAACTCTACTTAGAACATTATAGATGAAAATAATTTTGAACATTAGTACTGGACTCTCTCTAAAGTGTTATGGATGGAATATTATTTGGTGTTAGCAATCAATGACTAGTAATTTGCCTACCAGTCAAAAATATCCTAGTATATTACATCATCATACTTATTTGAATCATGTGAGTGTGACTTAAACATCTAACCTATTTTCTGTTAATCTATATTAGATAATGAACTACAATATTGAATATGACTAAATGATTACATAATTTACAAAATTTAAATATTAAATGTATGTATAAACACCACCAGTGTTCTAGGATTTTGCAATTTAGTCCTTTGGATCAATTTGTATCTAACTTATAAACTATAAGCATGTACTATGCTAGATTTTAGAAAAATACCACTAAAATTGAATTGAGAAATGATAATATATAAAGCTAAATACAGAAATTAGTATTGGAACATGATAAATTGTATAATATTTGTGACTCAATTGAGAATTAAATAACTTATACATTGATGAAGTTTTTTAAGTTTGATATCTAAAATACTCAAAGGATAGCATACACACAGCTACTCTCTTAAAGTTGCAAGAAACAATATCTCAAGATAGTTNAAAAAAAAAGTGTTTTCAAATTGATCAAATTCAAATTAGCATCTTTTTAAACCTATTGAAATCTCAATACACACTATTTTTATTGGGTGAAAAGAAACAAGGGTGATTGCTGTATTTTTTCACTTATCTTCAAGGAAGAATATGTTTCTTTCATGTGAAATGCTCGTTGAAGAATTTAGTTGTGGTTCTGCTGTAAGCGTGGTGATCATGCGCCCTATCATCTATGCTTTTTCCAGCTCTCATGGAGTCGTCCTGCAAAGCTTTAACACATAAGTGTGGTGATCATGATATGGCTTTCAATGTCAGGAATAATCATACCTATATTTGTCATTTCTTTGTATCCGGCTTTTGTTTATCATGATAGGTTGGATTGGATTTCACGGATTGGTGCAGGCTTTATAGCAGAGATCGTGGAGCTCGATTCGTGGTGCCTGCATATCAAGAAATGATATCGCTTTTCACTATTTATAAATTTTCAAATCAATTCCTTAAATCTATTAACAAAGTTTTATTGTGCTAGTTTTCAAATCTTACTCCAGAGCAAAGTCATCTACGAGTCATCTCGAATACAGCCAAATGGTCATGGAAAACACTTATTCCGATGAGCGGTATGATTAATTGAAAATATCGCTATTTCTTATTAAAGGTGTTTTTGCTGTTTTTCTTTCATTATTTATCGTAATTAAACATGATAGGTGATAACATAACTTGATATGGCCTGTATGTCCATGACACTCACCCAGAAATTTGACTTTTCCCACGTTCTAGGTGTTCTAACGGCCAATGGTATGGGAAGTCCAAGTAAACTTTAGTTATAAAAATATTTAAAAAAATCTTAACAATTCTTGGTAATAGATCCAATGTAGTAAATAAATAACAAAAATAAAACTACCTACACATTACTCCTTAAATGTGCAATACCTTCTCTATTTGTGAATGAGTGATTGCAATTATAGTATAGAAATCTAATTAAAGTTATTGAATTATGGAGGCAAATTTACTGGCAAGAGTTTTGAACATCAATGGGATAAGTTGTGTAGGAAATTCAAGCAATGTGCAAAAAATCTATTAATGTGGATTTTATATAAGTGGTGATGAATCGTGTTTTTTAGTGGCTAAGATATCTTAGCCTCGATATTGGAGCCCTGATATCGAATCTCATGCTACGTTATTGGATATCTGATATCACGAAATGCATGCCTAGCTATAAATACAACATTTGGGCATACAATCCGATTAACTTTCATTCCACCCCTAGGTAGACTCCTGCAGTTTTTGTTTTTTTTTGTTTTTTTTTTTTGGTAGTTTTAGCAATATAGAGAATGCCCATAGTGTGGTGTTGAGGAGTTGTATAGAATCTTTATTCAAGAAAAATGTACTTGGGCACAATTCATGTCTTGAAATAAAGATCAAGATTTTTTTTCATGATTGCAACATCCACTTAGTTTTATCATTTTACTTAGCATAGTTTTTACTATTTTCTTAGTTTAATCATTTACATTTTCAAGTACTTTACTTTCTGGTTCATTAATAAAGTAGAATGAGTATAACTGGTTTCGAGTGTTTAAGTGTAATCTTTTGGTAATCCCAGTAGTGTTATTGCTTGGTTAGTCTAGTAGCATAATGCTTGGTAACTCAGTAATGGTTACATGAGCCCAAGATGTGTATGGTAAGCTAGAACTAGATGCTCATCGTTCTAGGCTAGAGTAGATATACCTTACTATCATTACTTAGACATAGGACTAAATTGCATTCCCAATTATGTTTATCGCTAGGAGTAATTAGGGCCTAATAACATCATTTATCATATGCCTCACTTTGGACTAAACCATATGTGAGAAAGATGCCACTAGTCCAAGTAGGAAGATAGTATCCTGCGATCAATGTTTAATGATCTAGATTCCACAACTAATACCATCCATGGAATTTGACTGAATCGTGCATGAACTCTTATGGTTCATATGGTTGGGCATAGGGGTACATGTGGCTCATCATTGGTGTCGTTGCTAGGGATGGTGTTAGTTATCTAGATTAGCTATATTATAAATTATCACTATAAAAGTATTAAGGATTTATCTTTTAGAAAATATTAATATTTTAAGTCACACACATATCAAATAAAACCATGTCTTCTTCACATAGGGTCAATAATGCATTGTATGATGAGAACACTCATAGGAGAAATGATAGGATATATAATGAAGAAAATTGAAATGAAAAAACTCAAGTAGAGGTTTCATATGCTCAATTAGACCCTTACCACACTCAAATGGTACATTCAACTAATGCAGAAAATCCTCGAGAATATGGAGTACATCCTAGACTAGAAGGGCCTCAATGCCTAGGACCTCCTCCAAACCTAGAAGAGATAAATCAATGGGCCATAGGGGAAGATATATTATCCATGGTGATTCTCCCAGACCTCCAAAATCCTTCCTCATCAAAACAATGTCTTCCAATCTAACATAAAACCCAACATTCATTACCACTCCAATGCAAAACATAATAGATGAACCTATCATTGTGGAGAGATAGGCAATTCCATGCATTACTAATGATAAAGAAAGATGTAGTTGTGAACCAACACTTCAAAATGTCAACATAGTCATGACACAAACCCACACTAAATATGAAAGACAAGTATGTGCACAAGAGAGAGCAAGGGCCACTAAACGAAAAGATACCTAGTGGTCACAAACTAAGAACCTAAAAGTGTTTAAAACATGCATGGAAACATCTGAACCACTTATTAATTCCCATTTTGAGAAAATGATCCCAACTAAGAACTTACAAATGGAAATACTAAACCATAATCATATACCAACAAAAAGAGGAGCTAAGAATTTAGATGATTGAAATTCAATTACCATCAAGATTACATGGGACAATAACTGAAAAGCTAAGTCACTAAGGATGGTATGTGAGAAATCTCAAGTGTATGATCTAGGGGAACTAGGATCCATTTTCCAAACACTTGTCCATGAGTTCAATCGTGGAGGAGACACCAATCATGATCAAAGAATTAATAAGTTCTTTTCAATTTTTTTGTTTTACAATTTATTTCTGATTTCTAATTTTTTATTATGCCTTCTCACATTTCTTACCAATTTTCACATTCTTTGATATCTTTTCATTCTTTTATTACTTTTCATTTCTTAAACCATTTGCAATTCTTTGATAGTTTTTGCTTCCTTTTAATCTTTTTCCTTCTTAATATATTTTACAATTTCTCATACTTTATTTACATATTACTTGTACATATTTCTATCAATTTTGAATAAAACATATTGAATAAAGCAAGATGTAGTTCCAGTAAGATGAAAATTTCTCTATGTTATCAAATCATAAGGGACTGATTATATGTACAATGAGACCACAACACCCACCCATCCATTCCAATAATAAAAGGTTCTTACCATGGCCATAATGATATTTTTTCCATCATTAAACTAAGAATAAACTTATGATCATTAAGCCTAGATTCAAAGGTGAAGAACCAAAGGGGAATGTGAAAGGTGTGAAATCAAGGGGATTTGTGGATTTTCTCATATTGCTGCTATGAGTTATATCATGTTGCTAAGGAAGTATTATATCCTTGTAGATCTAATGTAAAAAGGAGTAAGAGCAAAATAAGTGTTGTCCTACCATGTCAATGGAAAGACATGTTACCCATGCCTGAAAGGAGTCCTCTGGTAAGGTTGGCAGAGTTCAAAAAAATAAAATAAATGCAGAAGAATAAATTTCTGGGGGTCCCACTAGAAAGACATGTGAAGGTAGGTGGCTTCTTAGGAATCTAAAAAATAAAACATGTAATGAATAAACTCCTTCCGTAGAGAATAGACCAAATGGTAATACTCCTTGCAATAGTGATAGTCTTATGATTGGTTTACACTTGGTTTGAATCTTGGAAAGAAGGGCTAATGATTACTTTAACCATTAATAACATAGAAGGATTTATTATGCATATGGTAAGATACCTCATGTCCTAAGTTTAGCAATCCTTTCTCTAGTCCATTTTGCCTTACTATATATTTAATCATAACTTGTGGTTTTGTACAACATAGCATTATTTTTCCAATTTGGTGATACTAACATGTGTGATAGGTACACCTTATATTCAAATCCTTGACTGCCTAAGGACACCTTAGGCATGGTTATGTAAGGGCACTACGAACTAGAGCTTGCTTTGGGAAGGATCCACTTGTATAACTCTCATATTTCATACTTGCCAAGTAATTCCACATGATCTTGTGCCTTCCAAGATCATCCAAAACCTCTAAAATACTTTCCATAATCTCTAATACTTTCCATAATCTCTAATACTTTGTCCATAAATCAAAACTTCATTACCCATCTCATGTCCATATAACAAAATCTTGTTGTTCAAGATTTCTTCTTCAAAAACATTGAACACCAAAGTTTTGAAAACTATGCATTGTTAATGGGAATGACACTCTAGATAAGCTTTACATCTTTCAAATATTGCATTTGACTTATATTTTCTAGGAAAAATCAATGAAAAATTTGAACTTTTTAATGGTGATATCATATTTACGATGTCGTAGGCACCTATGATGTCATATCCGATGATGTCATGCATATAAAAAATATGTGTGTGTGTGTGTGTGCACAGAAGTTAGTGAAATTTTTCATCTCTCATTTGTAACAAGAGAGGTTTTTGTAGATTTTCCTCAGCCCTCTTGCAGTAGCTTCCAAAGGTCATAACTTCATCTTTGTACCTCCAATTTCCAAAATTCTTAAATCCTGGTAATCTTGGAATGCTCAACTTACTTATTTGAGAGAGAGAGAGGGGGGAGGGGTTGTGGGGAGAGGGGGGGAGGAAGAGGGGGCATAGCATGAGGTGCATTGTGTAATATAAGTAAACAAAAATTTGTGCATTGCATGATATAAGTGAAAATTTCTGCATTGCACAATATAAGCGAATGAAAGTCTGAAACTTTCAGCAAAAAATTCTTAACACCTGAAGATATTATAAGGGTAAGTACAAAGAAATAATAAGAATCTTAAACTTAATCAATCAAACTAAGGAAAGAAAGATTTAGATATCACTCTTAATAGATCATATCAACTATTTTATGCCATAATAAGAAAGGAGAATGATAAAAGATCATAAGTAACTAAAATATATAACACCTAAGGGGTTTCTTTTTGAAAAGTTTTTGAACTCTACAATTGTAATAAGATAAGAACTTGATCTAACCAAGGGTATGAGCAAGGTAAAGAACTATTAAGAAATGATAGGAACACCCTAATAATTTCAAATCCTTGTTGATTGCAAATGGCCCTAAACATGATACCAAAAGGAGAACGTTCACAACAAAGGAGTACAAGTCCAAGAGGCCATGGGAGAGGCTAAGTGGGAGAACAAGCCCCATAAGAAGAACACATAGAGAAGGAGACTCAATCATACAACATTCATCAAGAAACTCTTGCTACAAAGCACTTATCCTAAGAAGAGGAAAAAATTTCACAAGCACCTAGACAAGGATAGTATCTCATGTTGTCACTAGATTGCCTCCAAGTTATCCAAGAAGATCAATCATGTCCACAATCATTGTGGAACTAAATTCTGGTCCCTTTATGGAATCTACTCCAAAAGTAGTGAAGATGTAACTTTAAGCATCTCCATTATGGCTCACACTAATCAAAAGCAATGAATGGAACTTAGGAGAAACCTACCAATTCTAGCTAAACAAATAGGCTAATGCTATAGTGAAACTTGAAGGAACCTTTGGCCATACTTAATAAAAAGGATATATAGAAAAATAAAATAGGAACAGAAGATGAGAAAATTTCCAAAAGCTTGATGAAAATGAGAAGAAGCCAATGGAAGAGCCACCACTGCTTGAAATATGAAGTACATCAAGCCACATTAAATTTGTTTTTGTTTTTTGTTTTTTGTTTTCATGTAACTATGTCATTTTGTACACACCACTCAAAGTCAATCAGTAGTTAGAGTCAGTTAATAGTCCCATATCTTCTAAATATTTTGTAAGGAACTTGTTTCTCCTTTTGTTCATTTGAGGATAAATTTTCATTCAATTGTGGAGTTATGATGAATCATGTTTTTTAGCAGCTAAGATATTAGAGCTATAATACCAGAGCCCCAATATCAAATCTCATGCTACGTTATTGGATATTCAATATTACAGGATGTGTGCCTTCCTATAAATACAACACTTGAGTGTAGGATTCAAATAACTTTCATTCCATCCTTAGGTAGACTCTTGTAGTTTCATTTCATAGTTTTAGTGATAAAGTGAGTTCCCACTATGTGGTGTTAAGTAGTTCTATAGAATCTTTATTTGAGTGAAGTGTACTTGGGCACAATTCATGTTTGAAAATAAAGATCAAGATTTCTTTTCATCATTACAACATCCACTTAGTTTTATTGTTTTACTTAGCATAATTTTTATTCTTTTCTTAGTTTAATCCTTTACATTTCCAAGTACTTTACTTTCTTGTTAATTAGTAAAGTAGAAGGAGTGTGATTAGTTTCAAGTGTTTAAATGTAATTGTTTAATAATCTTAGTAGTGTTATTGCTTGGTTTTCCCAATAGCATAACACTTAGTAACCTAATAATGGTTACATGAGCCCAAGATGTGTTTGGTAGCCAAGACTGGATGTTCATCATTCTAGGCTAGAGTAGATTTACCTTACTATCATTACTTAGACTTAGGACTAAATTTCATTCCCAATTATGTTTATCACTAGGAGTAATTAGGGCCTAACAACATCAATTATCAAATGCCTCACTTTGGACTAAACCATACATGACAAAGCTACCGCTAGTCCAAGTGGGAAGATAGCATCCTGTGATCAATGCTTAATAATCTAGATGTCACAACTAGTCCCATCCATAGAATTCGACCAGATCATGTGTGAACACTTGTGATTTGTATGGTTGGGCATAGGGGTACTTGTTGCTCATCATGTGGTTAGTATCCTAATGTGATAGTAGCAATAGACATTGATGTTGGAATTCTGAAATAATTATAATATAGGTACACCTCAAGATATATAGTCCATTTAGAACTTTATAAGACCTTATTATTTGTAGCAATAGACATTGAATGACTATGCGATACTGTGAAATAACATGATTTGAAAATAAAGGTTGCCATGTTAAGCTTGAGTTGTGGTTTTGTTTTATTACCAATGCATTAGAAGGCTTCAACATGTACTTTTTTGCGTAATAAGTAAAGACCTTATTTGTGTTCCTACAATATAGCTTCTAATGAAATTGGGATCTGCTATGTCATAGTAAGAAGAAACCTCAAATAACATGCATAGAGCTTCAATTAGAAAAAACATTCAACATTTAATTTTATTATAATGATATCATCATTGTGAATAAATATTCCAGTCATGTTATAATAAAATGATCATATATGACAAAGAGTAAATGCATCGCTAATAAACTAATAAATTTAGTTCTAAACCATTATTCACATTTATATTTGACTAGTAGAAAAACCTGCATTTCAGCATATGTTTTTAGTTGTCAACCAATCCTCCTAGGATCCTACCTTGGCAAGGTGATCATCTAGCCTCTAGCAAAGATCCTTCAGAAATAAACTTGTCATTACATTTTTTATACATGTTTATAAGTATATAATTTTTATGAATTGACGTATAAAAATTTTTCTCAAATGATGTGGAGAGATACATCAAAATAATGAACCTAAATTCAGATCAACATATAGACCTTCAGTGAAATATCATTTGGCTTTCAACCATTCATCCTACTATAAGTTACAATACCAAATAAAAATTAAATAACATGAACCAATAATTATTCTTTTCATCATCACCATCTTAGCCTTGTCACAACAAAATGAGGTCAACAACATGAATTCTTCTCTTCCATTTTCCTCTACGAAAAAGTAGATGTTTATTTATTTTCAATTTCCTCAAATCATCTTTGATTGGATTTTCCTACATCTTCTTTAATCTTCCTTTCAGTAGCTTTCCTAGAATAGTGATGTAGTAACCATCTTTATATCTTGATCTTCTTTGCACATGTCTAAACTATTGAAGCCCTTTTTCTTGTAGCTTATTTAAATTAGAATCTACTTTAAGTCTTCCTCTAATGTCTGCATTATGTAGTTGATCTATTTTAGTAACATTCAATATTCATTAAAGCATGCATATTTCTATCACATTGAATTCTTTTTATGCCTCTTTTGTAATGCTCAACATTTAGCTCCATATAAGGTGGTAGACTTGATTACTATCTTGTGAAATTTCCCTTCAATTTTATTAGTATTTTTTTATTACATAGAACAATACTTGCCTATCTTCATTTTGAGAATTTTGCCTTAAGTTTATTTCTTATATATTTATCAATTCACTATATGATTGGAAGATTAATCCTAGGTAGCAAAATTTTCTATAGCGAGGAATGTTTTTCCTTGAATTATTGCTTCTATCTCACCATTATTTATGTTGTTATTAAAATTATATTCCATATATTTTGTCTTACTTCTACTAATATTTAAGCCGTTTGATTCTAAAGCATGTCTCCACTTCTCTATTCTATAAGTAATATTTTATTGAGATGTATCCAACCATACAACATCATTTGCAAATAGCATATACCAAGGGATTTCATCTTGTCTTTTCTTTGTTAATTCATCCATAATAATAACAAATAAGTATGAGCTAAGCATAGACCCTTGATGTACACTATATTGACTAGAAAATTAGATGTTATTCGACAAGCTATTCTAATTTTAATGGTTGCTTCTTTATACATGTCTTGAATCATATTAATATATTTATTAGGGATATTTTTCCTCTATAAGGTTGACTAAATAAAATATCTAAGTACTCTATCATATGCTTTTTTTAAGTTAATGAAGATCATATGTAGATTGTTTCTATTTTTCTTTGAATTTCTTCATCAATTGTGCTATTAAGAAAATAGTCTTTATATAAGATTTCCCTAGAAATCTAAATTGATTTTCTAATACTATTGATTCAAGTCTAAGACATTACACCATGACTTTCTCCAAAAGCTTCATGGTGTGGCTCATTGGCTTGATTTCTCTATAGTTTTCACAACTGTGTACTTCTCCTTTATTTTTGTAAATAGGAATAATGAATTTTTTCTCTAATTATTAGACATTTCTCCATCCTTCAAAATTTTGTTGAATAATTATGTCAACCAGGAAATTCTTATATCTTCCAATCCTTTTCAAGGTTCTATAGGAATGTTTTTTTGATCTAATAGCTTTTCCATTTTTCATCTTTGATAAGGTTTTCTTCACCTTAGAGAAGGAAAGTTCATTAACCAAACCAAAATTTAGCTGTTCTTAGATATCTTCTTTTGGGAATTCTTCATTTAATAATTTTTGAAAATAAATTTTTCACCTAACGAAAATTTCATTGTCTTCTACCAAAATTCTTTCATCAACTTCCTTAATATATTCAACATGACCAATGTCCTAATATTTCTTGTTTTTAATTTTTGCTCACTCATAAATGCTATCTAAGCCCTTATGTTTATTTTTGGCTACTACTATAGTTGCCTCCTTACCTTTTTGTATATCAATCTATTTTCTTGGCAACCACTTTACTATGATTCCTTAAAGCATTTTTTCTTATTTTGGATAATCATTCCTTTATATAAAAAATTTCTCTTAATAGTTAGAAAAAAATTTAAAGTTGGCCATCATATAAAAACAAATTTATGAGTGTTTCATACTTCTGTAAAATGGTTAGAAAAACACTATAAATTTTGAATTTCTCACTATAAATCAATTTTTAAAAATGATTTAATGGTATCCTTAACAGTCTATTCTAGGGCATGAAGTTTATTTCAAGTACTTGTAAATTATTTGAATTTAACTTTAGTCCTTAAGTGGTGAATCAACAATTCTATCAAGGAAACAATAAATTGATACATATCATAAAATAAATTTTAATTTTTAAAATCAAAATGGATGGCAAAGACTACATACTCTTTTAGATAGATATACTATGGAAAAAGGTTTTGATTTACTATATAGTAAGTATATATACCTACCATAACAGATATTTCGTAGTCAAAGATATGCGTCTGTGCAATATGTTTAATATCCACTATTGTAAGTCTTATTTTCAAATTTTTCTACATCTATGAAAAATTGTATGATTACAAGGATAGATAAAAAACGGTGCAAAGATGAAGATCTTTCTCCACATTCATCCCCTACAGTAAACTATATGGGCTAATGTATTCAAATTCAAAATAAATAACCTAAGTATCCAACATTTATATGAGTAATGACTATTAAAAATGCACATGCGTAATACTTGCTTTAAACATGCAGAAGAATAAAACCTGCCTCTGTTGGTTGACGTAACCTGTTTTTGCAATAACAACTTTGATTTCTTAATTTTTTGTAAAACAGCAAAAGTTACATGTGCATTGTAATAACACATGGAATCATGTGAGATAAATATGCATGCAGCCACTAGTAAATGTGTCTCGGTTACAATTACTTGCTCTGCAACATGAATGCATAGTAGCAACTTGGCATAGCTCTTATGCAAGGTGAGATGAGGTAAGGTGAATTGCCCCTCTTTTCCAACATCTGCAGACACACAAATCCCTGCATAGTAACACATCCACTACTCTTATGTATTTATAGAGATAGCCAGTTTTTATAAATAGTAATTCTTTAGGCACCTTTGCCGCAGCAATGACAACGCTCACTCTAGCAGATACCTGTACGCTCTAGTGGTAGTAGTTTTAGTGATAGCAACCACAGAGCGTATCACTTTGCATGCAGCCATTAACAATTTCTAGGAGTCACTCCTGACAAAATGGAGGAGGAATGCGTTGAGAGGAAAAACTGGGAAAGCTGAAGTTTCCATTATGCACCACAAATGACAATTTTTGCTTCAGTCAAGCGTTTGATTCCCCCACCGGCATTTCACAGAAGCTCTTTATCATTGAAACTTCTATGAATACGATGAAGGATGTATTAAGCTCATGGTGAAGAATTATGTGAAAGGCAAAGATTTCCCTTAATTAGACCTTCAGATCTGTGCACGTCACTGCAATTAAAAGTTTCAAGCTGCAACCCAGTAGATTGAAACTCAAGTTGCAGTAATGGTGTTACCGGTTAACACGAGTGGATCAAGGATCTGTGATAGTAAACGCGAAGGAGGTGGCATAAAGGGCAAGCACAACGGAACCTATAACAAGGAAGATTTACTGATAATGTAATACCGATTTCATAGTAGTGGCAGGGTATTCTCACGGTTCTCTCTCTAAGGATAGCTTGCACCATAGGTTTGGAAAATGCAATGATTAAAAACTCGGAAAAGTTCTCTGCTGGGTTTGAAAAATGAATCGACACTTGGTGATTCGGATAATTCGGTGAAAAACCTCGGCCATAGTTTTTAGGGTAAAGCCATATTAAAACTATTTAACATACTCCTCAAATATATGATTTGCAGCATAACCAATGTTTTTAAAGATACTTCAAGGTAACTTCTAGCACTAATGCTTTAGCACTAATGCAAAAGCAGAGCCATACCAGAGCAAAAGCAGAGCCTGAATCAGCCATACCAGATAAAAAATCCAGTAAATAAATAATTTCAACAAAAAGAAACTATCCATAATGTACAAGATTATTGGTAGATTTATGTGTTATCCGTGGTTTCTTTTATTTTAATATTTATTATATTTTATATTTTACTGAAACATTAAAGCGTACTCTACTGGTCAACACGATTCCAAATGAAAGATGAACCACGGCTATTTATGTCTAGTAATAAATCATTGATAAAGATGGAGCGTGGTGTTTTTAGTCTGCTATAAGTTTAAGATGGAGCATGGTATTTTTAGTCTGCTGTAAGTTTGCTAAGAAATAATATGCAGGTTGTTTCCTTTGCTCACTGTTTTTCCTACATGTGTATTTGTACTTTTTATTTTACTTTTTTTTTTCTAAATGTGTATTTGTAATTTTTATTTTACTTGTTTGAAGTTACATTTTAATCGACAGATTGATCGAAATTCTCCCAAATATATGTGGTTAATCGCAGAAAAAATTCAAAAATCAAAAAGGTTTGAAACGCGAGTCAAACCAGCTGGTTGGAAAAGTTCACCGGCGATAACGCCGTGCAAAAAATCCTTGGTTAAAATGACCCCGTACTTGTGCTCTCTCTAACGAACCAAGCATTGGGAAAATCTCTTTCCCTTAAGTCCGTCTGTGGTTTTAGGTTTGCACCACTGCCTATCACCCACATTATGATCATTGATGTGACTCATAGTCTTTTATTTACTTTAATATTGTTTTGGATAAGCGTCACGTCAAGTCCCATACCTGTAACCATCAAGTTAACATTCTAGTCTATATCCCATCGATGCATATTTCCCATCCACAAAATTATTGAGTTCCAGCTTTTTCCACCCGTCCAAATTTGCGAACATGGTTGGGTTTGTGGGAGCATATTTTCACGTGATTGTTGAAGGTGAAAAAAATCCAAATATTTATAAAATATTTTTGGTTCTTTTCATAAAACTCAAATATCTAATAATATTTTTGAAAATTTCCAATTTATGTTAATATGATAGACAAAGAAAGTTTCTATTCAAAACACAAAATACTTAAAAATATAAACTTTTTCTATATTCTAATTATTCACTTTCCATCATTTTAGGTATGATATTTTCACAACTTCCTATAGCCTTATGTAATATCTCTTGAAGATTTAATAAAGCAACTTTATCTTACTTTGAATAGCTTTTTCAATGAAAAATATCTAATAATATTTTTTAAAATTTCCAATTTGTGTTAATATGATAGACAAAGAAAGTATCTATTCAAAATACAAAATACTTAAAAATATAAACTTTTTCTATATTCTTATTATTCACTTTGGATGATTTTAATTATGATATTTTCACAACTTCCCATAACCTTATGTAATATCTCTTGAGGATTTAATAAAGCATCTTTATCTTACTTTGAATAGCTTTTTCAATGAAAAATATCTAATAATATTTTTTAAAATTTCCAATTTGTGTTAGTATGATAGACAAAGAAAGTATCTATTCAAAATACAAAATACTTACAAATATAAACTTTTTCTATATTCTTATTATTCACTTTCCATGATTTTAATTATGATATTTTCACAACTTCCCATAACCTTTTTTAATATCTCTTGAGGATTTAATAAAGCATCTTCATCTTATTTTGAATAGCTTTTTCAATGAAAAATATCTAATAATATTTTTTAAAATTTCCAATTTGTGTTAGTATGATAGACAAAGAAAGTATCTATTCAAAATAAAAAATACTTAAAAATATAAACTTTTTCTATATCCTTATTATTCACTTTCCATGATTTTAATTATGATATTTTCACAACTTCCCATAACCTTATGTAATATCTGTTGAGGATTTAATAAAGCATCTTCATCTTATTTTGAATAGCTTTTTCAATGAAACTTTTCCCTTCAAATTGAGGCTCATTGGTTTTATAACCTTGAAAAAATATTATAAAATACATAGCTTATAAAAAGGATAGAAATTTAAATCTTTTTTTCTAAAAAATAGTAATTTTATGTATTGTTTAGGTTACATATTAACTTTTTCAAACAAGAATCCATAAAAATCATATTTCAATCATGATTACTAATAAAGCCATCATTTATTACACAATTTAAGAATGTCAAAAAAGGGTGTAACATCCTTCAATGTTTAACAATCTTACCTAGATATATAAAAAATAAGTTTATTAATCAAATTTAATATTAATGATTAGAAAATAGGTAAGTTGTAATGAAATCATATAACATACTTGTTTATTAGGGATTCTAAGTCCTCTTTGAAAATGTCTTCGCTATACCTTAACTATTTCGTATATCCATTGTGCTAGCCTATGCATCTTAGATAACCATTATCAACTATGCTTATGTGTCCCTAAGTCCCACCCTTGCATGTTAGTGGGCTTGTTGATGTGTAGGAGTGGGACCCAAGAACACTATTTTAAAGAAAAAAATTATTTCATTTTCATCTAGTTAAATAGCATAGTAGTATACATTTCAAATGTCAAGCAAGAAGTTAAGGATTCAAGTTTCTTTTTCACTTTTAAACTATTGGTATGAAGATATGCTTAGAATCTTTTAGCTAGCCAAGCCTTCATGATGAATAATGACACATACATGATATATACTCTCCATGTATGGTGGTTAAGGCACAGTAGAGATACTTGCATCATCTCCAACTAGCAACCTCTATAACTTCTTTCATGGTTTCAAAACTCCCCAATAAACATTAAATTATATAACCTAAGCTATGCTATAATATATTAAAGATCATATAATAATAAAATAACACAAAAAATTACCTAGTAAAGGAGTAAAAACACTTGAATAATATGCTATTAATGCTTTTTCTGGTACATATTTCTAACAATTTGAATATTCCTAATTATTTTTCTAATGATGCATACATTGTACAAATTAAAAGAAAACATATAAATTGTAAATAATATAGCCAAAGTTACATCACAACAAAAAATAAACTTTGTTATAGACATATTACTTATTTAGATACTATGCATCACTATATTATTGAAGATATAAATAGTAATCAAACATTCTTCAAAATATAGCCAAATAAGTTCATCAAAGTAAAGTTAAAGAAAAATCCAAAGGTAGATTCTTACCTAATAATATTTTCTCCATTATTAAAAATATTTTAAGCTACTACATTCATAAACTAAATGCTACCTTCTTCATAAATTAAATTTATCTAGTAACCTACATACATAAACAATCAAGTAAAAGTAATAAAAATATATAAGTTTTTTCATAGACACCTAAGAAATTAGAAATGACTACCATCACCATCTCTAGTCCATGTTGTAGTGGCATTTTAGTAGCTATTATTATCACTATAGTTACTTCCATAAAAAATACAAATTGTTAAAATTTTTGATCTTGAAACATATGCTTTATTTTGTACATCCATGTCTAGCTAATTATTCTAATAGATATTTTTCTAAGCTTATTTAGAGTTATCAATATTCTTCCTTTACTTGAACAAAATGAATGTCACTATTTATAATTTATCAAATATATGTTACTATGTTATACATATGCATTTCTACCAATGGAAGACCAAAATTTTACAAGATATAAAATGATTTCATGTAAGATACTTGATGAAGACATTAACAATAACACACTATTCAAAATATAAAAAGAGGCAACAACATTTTTTTTTTTGAAAAAGGTCGAGCGAATTTAAATTTCAAAAAAAAAAAAAGCTATACAGCGGTACAGCGCGGGCCAGGGCCTCCTGCCAAGGAATTCCCTACCAAGGACACCCAGCCATCAAAAGGCCACCCACCCCACAAGGATCAGAGACCGAACCATCTCAAAGAAAGCCCCTCCCAGGGTGCCCTGTCTACCCACGTCGGCAACCGGCCGAGAGACGCGGACGGGCCTTATTTGTTGCTAGTATTGGGCTGTCCTGGCCCTTTCACCCTGTAACGTCTATTTTCGTCAATGATCTGGGCTATGTCGGTCCTGCGATTGTTGGGGGCGCTCTCAACCAAAGCCTGCATTGGGAGGTTTGGGATTTGTTCCTCGAGAATGTCAGTGATGCCAGCATTACGTTCCTGCCTCTCCTCCGCGGGGATCTGTCCAGGGCCCATCCACTCCAGGGCAACGTCGTCGGGGGTGGTCCTGCCTTGCAAGGTGACACCCCGAACCCCCGCCTTGTTCGTTCTTGCTGCTGGATGGAAGGTTCTGAGGTGGCAGGAGGAGGCATTGTTGAGGCAATTTTGTACCAAAGCTTCCGAATCTTTCTGGAAAGGATGCTCACGGGGGGGAGTGCTGCACCTTTGAAAATGCAATCATTCCTGGCCCACCACAGGACCCAGAGCGCCGCTAGCGTTGCCAAGTTCGGAGAGCGGAGCCCCACCCCGCCGTTCTCCATAACTGCGTGGTTACCTGACACTAAAGAACGAAGTGCTGTTGCATTTCAGTATGCTGATTGCACATAGGGCACTGAGTATTGATTGCCATGCCCCGGGCCTGTAGAGCAACGCAAACAGGGAGGGCCTGGTGGAGGATCAGCCACCCAAAGGCTTTCATTTTTTTCGGGAGGATACCCTTTCACAGCTGCTTCCAGCACGGATCAACAGGGAACAACTTCTGCAGGAGCTAACGGGGGTGCGGGGTGCAGGTGGATCTCGTCCAGGGGCTGCCTCCAAATGTGGGAGTCAGAGTTGGCTGTTGTCTAGGGGCTGTACTTTTTCCTCAGGATTTGCACCCAGAGGGAGGGATCGTCATTGCCAGTGACCAGGCGCTAAAGAAGCCTATGACGCCCTAGGGCCACCTCCAGGGTGAAGGGGAGGAGACCAACCCCCTGCATACCGGGGCCGCACGATTTTTGACCAAACCAAAAGGTGCATCTTTTTTCCCCCCTTTCTGCCAGACCAAACAAAATTGCAAATAGTTTGGTCAATCTTGGTGGTGACTCCGAGGGGCGGGGAGGCCATCGAGGCAGCAAACCTCACCATGGCCCCCAACACCGAGGACGCTAGCACCATCTTCCCCTTGCGAGATAGGAATTTATTTGTCCAGTGGGCTGCACGTTTCTGAATTCTCATCAATGATATGGGCTATGCCGGTCCTGCCATTGTTGGGGGCGCTCTCAACCAAAGCCTGCATTAGGAGGTTCGGGATTTGTTCCCCGAGAATGTCAGTGATGCCAACATTACGTTCCTGCCTCTCCTTCATGGGGAACATAATGAAGTAGCTTCTTGTCATATCATTACTTCATTTAATAATAATATCTACTTTTTTTCAACAATCATTATATTATTATAAGAGAGCCTAATTAAATATATTGCATATATCAAATAAATTTTCATGTCATTCACATCACCGAGTACATTCACATAAACAATATCTAGCATTATCTTTAATGAATCTATGCCATGAACGTGTACCACCTTGACAAACAAATAGTACACAATTTTATTAGATTAAATAAAACATTAATAACAATCAATTCAATGTTCTTTTTAGTGCAATAGATGTCACTATAATGACTTGTTGGTCATGTCATGGATTAGAATTAAAGCATTTTCATCCACTTCATTCAAAACATATTTCAAGATAACAATATTTGTTTATTGAATCTATTCCATGTCATTCCTATTATTTATTATAAGTATTATATTTAAAGAAATATGATTTCTTTCATTTAATACATAATTCATGGCTCCTAAAATTACTAAGTAATTAAATTTGTTTCTTAAAGAGGGCAAAACTATATATATATGATCAAGTGAATGTGCTCAAATACTTTTTATTATTTAAAATAATAACATAAAATTATCATAAATAAAGACATCTATAACACCATACTTTTAAAATTTTAATAACAAATCCATTTGGAGGTTTTAAAACATACTAAATAATTGTCAAAATATTACTAATCTCTAAAAGGTTTCTAAGATGATCATTGATTCATTAGAATACATTTAGATGGTTATGAAACTGAATTTTTACTCATCATTGCTCACTGAAATGAAATTTATAGCCTAGGTAGGATTTTGATAGGGAGGGTTTTACCATAGATCTAAGGTAGTGATAATTTGGGCAACAATGGTTTTGACATTAATCTAAAATAGTAAGGATTTTTACATTAAGGGTTTTACCATTGAGAATTTTTACCATGAGTGTTTCAACATTAATTTGATCTAAGACAACAATAGGAAGGGTACTTACAGGCAATTCAAATTAATTGATATTTTATGAACAAGGACTTATTAATGAAGAGATTGAGTGATCTGTCCAAGAAATTTGAAAATTCTATCTTGGTGTCATCATAGAGTACATATAGAAAAATCTCCAATTGTAATTGTAGTCAAAAACATTATAGTTACACAATGAAAGCATAAGGTTAGCAAAGTGGAATTGTTAAATAAAATTCATAAATAAAAGAAAGAAATCCTTTGAATGTTAATAGTTCTCAAGGAAGAGATTGAGTTAATAAAAATAGAGATTAATGTTACTCAAAAAAGTAAGGAATAGATTTTGTTGAAATTTTAAAAAAATAGAAACAAAGGTAGAGAAAAAAACTAAAAGTGAATCTAAACTTGAAGCAACAAAAACAAAGATGGGATCTATAATTAGAGAAGCTTTAAAAAAGAAATATGAAAAAAGGGCAAAGAAAAAATTATGATTTATAGATATCCTAGATGTAGTAGATGATATAGATAAACCTTTATTTAAGAAAATTTAAAAAAATATAAATGATATGTATATAACTTTTTTGAACACTACTAAAGCTTTTAGGGTGCAACAAGAATGACATCAAATCATTAAGTTTCATGACATAGAAGATAAAGAGAATGCTTGGAGATACCTAAGCCACTTGAAGAAAAATGAGAATGGAAAAATAGTCTCAATAAATAAGGATCCTACTTGGAAGGAACTTATAAAAACTATAAAACAATGGAAAAAGATTAAGGTAGCTTATGAAAAGGATTTTGTAGCATATGGAGATGCTAGCAACATGGTAGTGATTATAGATAAGTAGATTTCAAAAATTATTCAAAAAATATATAGCTCCTTTCAAGTATAGATTTCTTAATATAGATGGTGGAATTTTAAATAAAGTTCTTTCATTCAATAATATTAATAATTTCTTTGATAGCTTGAATGCATTTGGTTTTTTGAAACTTTGGAAGATGTTGGTTCTGTAGATTTTATGAATTACTAGATTCATTAAATTTATTGGAAAAATTCCAAGAGTAGGGTGAAGAGGTAAACTTTCCAATGGCATTGTAGTTTTAGAGAGGAAATCTCATGAAAATTATGTGCTTTCAAAGAAAAATGATGATTATAAACAATGCATTTAACTAAAATTTTTATGCTAGCATGGTTATGCTTTTATTATCATATGTTATTTTTCCCTTAGAGATGATATATTTTATGATACTATACAGTTGTCTCATGATCATCCTTTTTAGTTTTTAGATAGAGATATTATAGAATTTTCAGCAAAAGACTCATTGTTTATTTGTGAAGATTTTAATGCAAGGATAGAGTCATAATAAAAAAAATTATTAAATAGCAACATAATATCATCAATTTACACATTGTTGAATATTACAACTTGATGTGATATTTTGCAAATGATACTATTCATAAAATAGATCAATAACTGTTAGAATAGAAAAAAATCTTTTATCTTCTCATCTATCTTATTAGATTTTCTCAATCTTTATCATTTACTTTTACAAGGCCTTAATATAGGTAATGTATTGATATGTTTTTATGATTTTATAAAGACATTATATTTATTTAGGACTTGAAAATTGGAGAAGATTTACTAGAATATTTTCATAATGATTTAGAATTTTTTAAAAAAGTTAAGATTTTTCTCATAGAATAAAAATAGGAAAAAAAAATTCTAGTACAAAGTCATCCCATAAGTTAAGGAAGAATATATAGATGTAGCACATAATAAATGAAGTTTTAAAAAAAATCATAAGAAGCTTTAATAAATTTTTCTTACAATAAGTATGCAAATTATGCATTCACAACACTAAAGTATTCAAAAGACTTGGTTTGATGAGAATTATGTGTTGGATAGGTAAAATATTGAGAATGCAAATAATAATCATAGATAACTTTAATTGAAGAATATAAATGCTTGTTTTTATCATAAGATATCTTGATCATGTAATTTTTTTCAAGATATTTGCTCATTTTACAATAAACGATTTATAGGAGAAGATGATAATTCTACTATTGTTATATGACAAGCCCTTCTTTGATTTGTTCTTAAGAAAGTTAAAGAGCATATTAAAAAGCTAGCATCTAGTAAAGATATAGATATAGATTATTTATATGTATAATTATTAACATGGGTAGGACTTACTATTCATAAAGAAATTTGGCATAAATTAAATTCAGAAATGGATAAAGGATTAAATCAATATTGGAAAACTAGTAAAACTATTTTGTTATCCAAAAAGGAGGGAAAAAATAATTTAAATAATTATAAAATGATTGGTTTGAGTAATATTTTTGCTAAGGTATTAGAAACTTCACTAGAAAAAAGAATCTATTATTAAGATAAGGTTAAGTAGGTTAGGATAAGGTATCAAGCAATTTTTAAATAAAATCATTCCACTATTAGTCACTTAGTTACTCTCAAATACTACGTGAAATTTTTTAAAAGAAACTTAACAAATAAGTTTTATTTATTTTTATTATTTTTGCAAAAGTATATGATTCAATGGTTCACCCAAAACTATGGTTTCGCTTGCATAAAATTGGTGTCCCTTCAAATTTAGTTGGAATAATTCAAAGTTTGTATAATGAAGTAAATAGCCCAACCTATAATAATAGGCCTATTAATTATTTTCTTTCAAATGAGCCTATCTACTTAGGGCATTACATCAATGATGTTTTTAACTTTCTTTGAAAATGTATTAAGGCTTTGTAATAGTCCAACAGATCTTTTGTGATTTTGTAGGTGAAATAAAAATTTTTAATTTTTCATGTTTAGAAATTACATATAGCAATTTAGAGACAAACTTTTTAGTTCCAAGGAAAGTTAAGAAACGCACATGTGTACATATACCACCATATCATAATATATGAATGGGATAATATGAGTATACTAGTGTATTAATGATAAGTCTGTGATCATTGTCTTTCCACTAGAGTTAGTAAAGTTTAGAGTATATGATTTAACTCATAGTGAGGTATAAGATTGAATGATATTGAATGGATCTAAGTGTGCTATGGTAAAGAATATTGAAATGAGTAGAATTTCTATGATCTGTGATGCAATAGAATTACAACACCAAGCTAACTTAATAACAATACACATCCATTCCTAGTCTTGTATATGTCCTAGGCTTGTATAATTGCCATTGGATTTACTAAGCAACTTTGCCACTAAGTGAATTAAGAAGAGCTACTATTGGATTACGAGATGATTACATGTTAGTGCTCAAAACTAGTCATACTTATTATGATAGTAACTAACAAACCTTGGAAATGTAAAAGTGATAGGAAATGTAAATGACATTGTAAATGTAGATAACATGGAAAGTAAATCTATGCTAAGTAAGATGTTGCAATGGTAAAGAATAATTTTTATCTTTATTTTCATTCATGAAAGGAATTTAGGTACACTTAATTCAAACAAAAATTTTAGAAAACTATTAATCATAACATTATGGGGACTCACAACTAACTCTAAAATCACACAAATAAACTACATGAATTTCACTAAGGATTTGAACAAGATGTAAGTTTGAGATGTTGATGACCTCATAATTATAGTCATGACCATGACTCACTACATTGCATCTATAAAATTATATCTTGAGCTACAATATCACATCTATATATCATAGAATTTTGCAAAAATAAGTTTATCATACCCCTATGACAAACTAAAAACTCATCCTTGAGTTAAAGCATACAGAGGATAGAGTTACAAAATTGTGGGGTTACATAGATTTAGTGATATATTTACATATAAATGACATAAGTTATTAACTTTGAGTACCACATCTTAATTTGAGCGAGTTACCAAAAATATCATGTGAACCATGATTGATAATATGGATTATTATTTTGAGATATAACATAGAAAAAAAAACCTAGATGAAATATTCACAAATGCGATGTAGCTTTTTATGTTATTCTTAGTAGTGATGGCTCTTTCTACATCAGTGGCTCATGAGGCTACTTTCCTAGATCTTAAACTAAAATTGGATTAATAATACCCTTAATTTTTCTTGTTATGTATTAGGATCATTGGTTTTTCATGTCACTTTTACAATGTTTTCTAGTATAAGTACTTTCCAAGGACATGAAAATTGACAAAAAATTGATTTGCCTTCATGTACCATGTTGTGAATTGGATATGTTCTACTTCCAAGGCCTTTGTGATATTTTGTATTTTCAAGTAGTCACTAATTTATTTAGCTAATTCTAGAAAAAAAAATTTTAATCATGATAGATCACTTTAATAACTTGAAGTTTTGAGTTCATAATATATAGATTTTGTTAAGCATCTTTTCTATCCACAAACTCTTTCTCTTAGAATAAATACATGTTTTTCAACTACTAATCTAACTTAGTCCTAGGCCTATATACTATTAAGATGGCCAAGTTGACATAGCATAGGTTTGCCAAATTCATGTACTTTGTGAGGTCTTCTATCTACATACCTTTGTTCTTCAACTTTGCCTAGTCTATCAAGGTAAGGCTATCCAAGATTGTTTTCTAGTCTAGTAACTATTACATGGCTAGATTGATCTTAGCTTTTATGATTTGGATCATTTTCTTATTAATTTTTTTGTACATGCCTACTTAATCTCTAAAATTCTCCATTATCATCTTATGCTTTTTGGCCTTATACTTTCATGCATTGATTTCAATTGTAGAGTTTTGATGGACTATGCAATGTTCATCCAGTGATAAGATCTTGTTTTCTTAAGTCAGTTGTTTGATGTCTAGGTTGACTCCAACAAATTTCTCCCTTAGTTAATTGAGGCTTTATTCTAGCAAGTTTTCTTCTTCTCTACATTAGTTAACCTTTTATTCTTAGCAATAAATATTTTATTTCTTTCCTCTGATGCAATAATAACTTCTACCAAGTTTTCTTCTTCTCTCCATTAACTAACCTTGTATTCTTAGTAATAAGTATTTTATTTCTTCCTCTAATGTAATAATGACTTCAATATAGACATAATTTTGTGCATTGATAAATAATGCATTCCAAGTTGCCTTTTTATTTTTCATATCTAATTATTTTTTCTTGATATCATCTTGGTCATCTTTGAATTATTGCAATTGTTGTGGTGCTACATATTTTGCTAGATCTTATGTCTAAATTTGAAATTTAAGCTAATTCTTCTTACAAGTTTTAGATCTTCAACTCTTTGTTTCGCATTTTTGTCTTAATAATGACTAATTGTTTCTTGCTAGAGATTAAGTTGGAGTGCATTGCCATGATATAATTGGGAGTATCAAAAAACATTTGCATACCTTTTCATATCTACATTAGTCTATACATGGAATCTTCATGTTCTTTTGCTAACATTAATTCTTTTCCTTTATTTTTGTCTTTGCTAGATCATCTTGTAATGATTTGGGCATCTTTTTATGAAGAGAAGTTAGTTGGTGAAAAAATAGAGATATTAAAAGTTTCTTTGATAAGGTTTCTTATTAACTCTATTTCCCTTCATGCATCTTTAAGTTTCATAACCATAATAATGGTTTCTTCTCTTTTTTCTAAGATTACTTGAAATGATATAACATTTCCTAAAATTTGTTTTGTCTAATCATTTTCTTCTAATTGTAAAGAGACTTAACTACTAGCTAGTCATATGGATTTCACAAGGTGACTAGGATTTTTCATTAACCTATATATGCTTAATATTTCTACTTTTTTAGCTTATAGTTTCAGCACTCTAATACAAATGTCTAATAGCAGGATCATAATATTTTTTCTTGTGGTATTGGAACACTAGGTACTTCTTGCTTTGTGCCTGTAGTTAGTATGTTAACCACTAGTGTTGATGCTACTACTACTTTAGTGCTAGGTGGCTTTTCCATTGGATCTTTTTTAGATGGTATTATTTACGAAATTTTTGCATATGATGCATTTGGGGCTCTTCTTGCTACATTATTTGTAGATTCCAAAATGCATCTCTATTTGTGTAGGTTCCTTATTAAATAGAAATATGAAGGTATTAATTTCCTTATCTCTTTGATTAGCCTTTGAATTTTCAAAAATAGTAAATAAGCAATAGTTACCTAAAACTTTTCCATTAAAAGTACATGTCATGTAGCAACATATGTGAAAATTCAATTCAATATCTTAGGAAAGAAAATATGATATGTTCCTAATCTTGAAGTAAATCTTTTCAATACTTAATAATCCATTGTATTCCTTCTTTGTTGTCCCATAAGCCCTTTACAATGAAATATATCTAGCATCTATATCTATACTTATGGATATCTAGGCTATGTTGGCTCTAATGTTCTGGAGATTCAATGTCTTTACAATTGCTTCAACTAAATATAACACTGTAACACCTTCAATATTAACCATGACATCATATTGTTTGTTAGACTAGAACTTATAAGTTTCTCCTAAATACCAATCATCATTTGTAGAAAGTGTAGGCCAAAATGGCTATACCTATTATTCTCAAGCCTCTATATGTATAAACCTCATGAATGGGTCAACATTTAGTTTCATAATAACTATGGACATGATTGACTAGTCACTAATTACTTGAACATATTCTTTTATAAGTTGCTGCCCTAGTTTTGGAGATGGAGCTACTATAGCCTCTACTTGTGCAGATTGTCCTATTGGAGGTATGGACTATTGGATAAAGAATATTTAGGTTCTTATTCCTTAGCCTCTTCCTCTATCTCTAGGCCTTTTCTTGCATGATTTTACTAGACCTCTAGCTTCAAGGATTCTTGTTAGAGTTATCTACAATCATAAGTAATGTTATAAATACCTAATTTCTTTTAAAAAAATTTCTTTTATTTATAGCCCTTCTTCAGATGTTAGGATTTGATAAAAAATACAAAATATGGTTAATTTTATTTTTAATTATGATTATATTATTAGAAATACTATCAATTTAGAAAAGGCCCCAATTTGAGATTTGTCGAAAGTAAAGGAATGTTTAAAAATTAATGTTTTATACATTTTTCTCTAATTGGTTAATTTAGACTCATTTGTAATTATGTAAGATTATTAAGAGATACAATTTTTGAATTTGAGGATATTAATTTAATTGACAGGTCCAAATTATAATGAGATTATAAAAGGTTTTATTTTTGTAATCAAATAATCCAAAGTATTCAATCATTCGATGAAATTTCCCAAATTATAAAACACTTCCCCCATGATAAAGGAGATCAATTTGGGAGCTTAAGGGTTTAATAATGATCCATATAAAGTGTGGAATGTGGAAGATATGGCTCCTAGCAACTACTCTGATAGAAAATCAACATAAACTCCTTTTATATTTCTAGTAGAAATGAAACACTTTCTTAATAGTTGGTGTATATATATGATTTTTATGAGGGTGACATAATATCTATAGTATCATAGATGTAATATAGTAGGTGAATGATATAAAATATTTGATATTATAATAGAAAAAATTCAAAAATTTCACTTTAGTTTGGAAAACAAGATTAGCAAATTTGAATGTTTGATATGTATTAAGATCATCTAAAGGATGTTCAATTAAAAAATGATGCTTATGATTGGTTAAATTACTGGTGAAATATAAAAAGTGAAATGAAATGAAGCTTTATTATGTTTGAAACCCAAAAGGATCTATTGGACATATATTACATTTTTATGAAAAAATAAAGATAGACTCTCTACAAATTAGCTAAGCACCAATGGGGACATCAAAAATAAATTATATAGGCTTCTGTAATATTAAAATGTTATTTCAAATTGGTAGTCATTAGACAAGAGAGAAATACATGTAACTCATCTTCAAGGGCTTCTAATATGCTCAACCTATAAATGTTCTCTTCTTAGGGGAGTTAAATCCATCTTCTACTTTTAATTCTAAGATGATGAGAACTTAGAAGAAGCTTTCTCATAGCATTAAGATACTTAATGAAAATAGTAGCTAAGAGATAGTGAGCTGTTACATCTAATTTATTATATTTAATGTGGCACAAATAAGATTGCTTCTTACCTTCCACATTGGTCTACATCCATGTTAAAACCTTTTCTTGACTAGTTGACAAATATGCTTAGGATTTTGCTACACATCCTCCCAAGAGATATTTCATTTTTCTAACCATTCCTTCTCATGAAGAAACTAATCATAGTCTCATGATTCCTCAAGAACTACTTTAGAGAATTTATCTTACCTTGAGATATACAAGATATGATGTAGGTAATGAATTGGCATAAGGCTTCTACTTCTAAAGGTAACAAATCACATTCACATAATAACATTGGGTAAGATATTTTCATCTTCAACCATAACTCATCAAAAATAATTATTTTTCACTCTTTCAATATCTTTCCAAAGTTTAATACTGAGTCTAGGTCTCAAAACAATACACTCATACAATATAGTAGGATAGATGATAGTTTAAAAAATTTGTTTTCGAACCTTGCAAGGCAAGAGGCCTAAATCCTTGTACTTGTTTTTGAAAGCATACAAATCCTTGAAACCTCTTACTATCTTTTCTTTGATGTGCTTCCTTCACATGTAATTATTAATATAAATAAGACCCCAATATTCAAAAGAATCTACTATTTATAGATAGGTTTCTTCAAAATGGAAGTTATAACAGTTATTTCTTATACCTTGGATCATTAATTTGATTTTATCTACATTCACTTGAAGACCAAATGAATGAAAATTATTTTCTAAAATTTGTGACATATTTTGCATCCCTTTTGCATAGTGAAAATCAGGGTAGCATTATTTCTATATAAATGAAGACCCACTACATGGGATCCAAATTTGATAGCATGACTATCTTTCCCATTACTCAAATATAAATTGAGGCTAATTTTATGCATGAGAAAACATAGTTTTGTATAGATTATTAAATTATATTCTTTTGCAAAATCAATAAGAAAAATAAAAACTTTTTTATTAGGTATTTTTGCAAACTTTGTGTAGTGTCTAAAAGTAACTAAGTGATCAATAGTAGAGTGATTTTTCTAAAACTTACTTAACATCTTACCATGACCTAGTTACCTTTATCCAAAGAACTAATTTTTTTTCTACTAGAGTACCCAACAACTTAGCAAAAATATTATTCACAAAAATCATTCAATAATTATTGAAATTACTTTTATCCCCCTTTTTATATAACAAGATAGCTTTATTAGCTTTTGAATGTTGATTTAATCCTTATTCTATTGCTGAATTTAATTTATGCTAAATTTCTCTAGGAATAGTAGATCCTTCTTACTTTAATAATTTTGCACATAAACCATTTGAATCTATGGCTTTGCCAAATTCTAGCTTTTTAACATCCTTTGTGACTTCCTCAAGAGTAAATTGAAGACGTGCTTGCTATATAATAGTAGTAGAATTATCATCTTGTCCTATAAATAGTTCATTGTAAAATGAGAAAATATCTTTAAAATAAAAATTAAATAATAAAGAACCTTTATGATGAAAGCATTATCAAAACTATCTAGGTTTCTTTTTAATTATGTAAGCAAAATATTCTTGCTATTCTATTATAAACTTCCTTTTCTTGATTCTAATCAAGCATTTATAGACCTTAACTAAAGTTTATGTTTAATTCTTATTTGCATTCTTAATATTATACCTAGATTTCATGTAATACTTATCATACCAAGTCTTTTGAACATCTTGTTATTGTGAATGCACAATTTTCTTAGTTGCTATAAGAAAAACTTATAAGCTTCTCATTTCATCTTTCAAAATCCCATTTGTTATGTTCTTCATTCATATATTTTTCTTGGATAAGTTAGAATACATATGACTAATGAATAATAATGGTATACATGGTTAAGTATGCACATCAATGAAGAATCAATGAATGATATTAAAGGTGATATAGCTACTAGGAATGTGCAACATGAAGTGGTATTGGTTTTCATTGTAAGATACAAGACTTATATGATTGGATCCTCCCCAAAACAAAATTCTACTCTTAATTTATTTATAAAAATATTCCTATAAATGTCTATAAGCACTTAAGAAATTGAATGTTAGTCATACCTATATTTTAATATACACTTGTTAGAATTACATTAGCAAGAAAATAATACTGTGTTATCTAAAATTATCAAATTATAATTATATATACTAATAAGATGGAATGATAATGGAATGGATCAAAGTAAATGGAACTTGAGGTATCCTATCATAGTTATAATGAATCTCATGTATAAGACATCATTAGAATAACTATTATACCTTCCTTCTAGATTTTAAGCCAAATCCATACTGCTTACTAGTAACATTGCATTGCGTCATCTTGAGCTATCATCCAAAAAACCAAGTACAATCATATGTAGATATAATTACTCACATGAAAATCTTAGGAAGCATAATGTATAATTAATTAATTATAAAATTTTTATATTTTTGAACTTCTTTTCTTTTGGTTAAAGAGGTTTCCTTAGGCATGGGTAACATGTCTTTTTAGTCACATGATAAAACTAGCTTAGGAGACCATTAGATTTTTGGAAGTAGCCTACCTTTAGGCATGAGTAGCATGTATTTTCAGTGGTAGCCTGAGAATGTTCATCATGTGTACTAATTAATTATTATATTAATGTTACCAATGGACTACCTTCAAGCATGGGTAACATGTCTTTCTAGTATTGTAATAAGGTAACAATTATTATTTTAAAAACATGCTTCCATTCTAAAAAAAATATATAAACAATGACATGACCATGTGAAGGATTTCCATTCATAGAGGAAATTCAAGAATCAACAAACCTCCTTAATCTCACATCCTTTTTTAGCCTCTTATTTCTTTCCCTTTTCCTCAAGGCATAAAGAGCATGGGTTAACTTTAAGTTTGAGTAATAAGAAATACATTGTACCCATGATAAGAACATCTTACTATCGAAAGTAAGAAGAAATGGATGTTGTTTCCTTAATATATATATACAGTTAGTCATTTAATAACTTAGTAACATAGGGTTAAATTCTCCTTGTATAGAAAACATCTTGTTTATTATTAAGGTTTTTACTAGTAAAATGACAAGGATATATATAATTTAAAATAAAAATTGTCCAAAGAATTACAAAGTTTATAAGAAATACAAGATATAAAATAATAGGAATGTGTATGAAGAAATTGAAAAATGTATTAAAGAATGAAAAGATAATAAAGAATTAAAAAATAATAACGGAAAAATAAAAAAAAACAAGGCTTACAAGGTACAACTAACTTCCCAATGATTATTATCGAAAGAAAAGACATAGAAGATTGAATAGGGGCTATCTTTAGTGAAGGCAATGATAGAGTCTATAGATTATTAAAAGTTATTAAATGGTTTAACCAACTGAATATTAATAGTAATAAGTTTCTATGGATTATTAGTGTGATCTATTTTCATGATGCCATATTAATACATAGCATGGACAATATAGGGTTAATTCCATAATGTTTAGAACTTATTATATCTAATGGTTTGTGTTATAATATATGAATTTATTATTTCATTTAATATAGACCTATTAATTTCTAACATTATGTCAACATTTGACATACTTATAAATCTTGTTAAACAATTGATCTACTAATCAGTTTTCATCTAATAGGCTAAGATTCATTTAATATTCTTTATGGGTGAAATCTACATTTGTATCTAGGGAACATGTGGTGGTTAAGATATGAATTTTTGATTGAACAAACAAAGTAAAATTTTCATATGAATGTTCATAACGAGAATACACTATAGGAAGTCTTTAAGTTAATTAATATTGGTGTATGGACACCTTTTCTAATCTCCTTATTCTTCATTATGTGTGTGTTGCTATAGGTGTGAATCTTTTGATATGTTAAAACATTAATAAAAATGGAGAACAAGGTTGTTGTATGGCTATGCGATTGTTGTGATTGCAAGAAAAGAACTTTGATTGAAACAAGAAGGTTTGAGAAAGCTTAAGAACATGGACAATGAATGAAGAATTCATCATACAAGGGAAGGTGAAGAAAAATGTCTCTAAGAAGCAATAGACATCTTAGTAGAATTAAAGGATGCATAGACAAAGGCATCTCCAAGAAATAGTAAACATATTTCATTAGTCAAAGATGTCTTCATGAGACAAAGACATCTTCCCAGAATGATGACTAGTTTTAGAAAGATTTTTTTTCCTAGACAAAGACAACTTCTAAGAAAGGAGGCCAATTATAGAAAGACATATTTCACTAGATGAAGGAATATTCCCAAAATAGAGGACATATGTAGAAAGATCTCTCATGCATGAAGAAGACATCTTTCATGATCATTAGCTAGTCATTGCATGAGTTCCAAGATGAATTTGGAAACATAGTGGGTATAAGAAGATATTATACTCATTGGAAAATGTGCAATATTTTGTATTATCATTGTGTAATCATTTAACAATAATTGTAATCATTATTACTTCTCATTATTTTATCTTTTGTCTATTATAAAGTGTACTATACCTTAAGTACAAGGATCAACAAACCAATTTGAATTTATCACTTGTAATCATTATTCTCTATTGTTGCCTTATGGGGTTGATGTGCTTCTTGTAGGAAGGCATATTGATTGAGCTTTTTGGGATCCTATGGGATTGAGTGGTTGTATAGTGCCATAACACTTCAAAGTAGAGCTCAAGATTATAAAGGTTGTGAAAGCCTAGAAATCACATTCTAAGCTTGTTGGGACCTTGTCGAATGATTGGTTGATGTAGCTTCACAACACTCTAGAGTAGAGCTTAGATCTTGTATAGGTTTTAGTACCCTTCAAATCATAATTTGGAAGGAACAAAGTCCAAAGGTGTGCTTGCGCACTACACTCCAAGTGTGGACTACACAAGTTGGGGAACTGTGTTAAATTGGCATGCTCTTTGTGTTAGAGAATTTTATTTTAATACTTATTCATCATCCCCTATAAGTTCAATGATCCTTAAGTGGTACTGGAGCTTGGTACTCTTTCTCTCTACATCAATCTTCAAGAGAGAACATGAAAGGGATAATCAACATCAAATACATTTGGACAAAGAGCCTAATGTACATCATCAACTAGTGCACTCAATTCATTTATTACATATGCTATACAGGTAAGTATCTCATTTCCTTACTTACATCCAAATGTATAGAAGACTATGATTGTAAAGTTGACAATTCCTTTGATTATCATAATGACATTTCCTTTGAAGAAAGGTATGAGATATTTTGTAATAAAATTATTTCTTTTTAAATTTTTTCGTTGAGATAAAAAGATGCTTTACATGTTAAGGAAGTAAAAATTAAAGTTCTTAATGATGAATGTTATTATCCCAAAAAGGAAAACTTAGACCCTAGGGCTAAGATTCAAGCACAAATAAATATGATTGAGTAGATGAACAAGAGCTCTATGGAGAAGTCTAATGACCAAAAACAACATTTATCCAAGTTTGGAAAATCTTCTAAGCCTAAAAATTTGAAATGCTTCTTTTGTGGTAAATACCATCATATTCAAGATTTTTTCTATCTTAGAATGCATCATTACTCTTGGTCTTTGCAAGAATAGCCTAGAAAGAAAACCATCCAAGTGTGGAAAGGAAAAGAAAGAAAGACTAAAAGGAATTTGATGGCTAAAATTACTTTCTCTAATGACAATGCCAACACATGGTATATTGATAGCGGGTGTTCAAGGGAGATGATAGGTAACAAATCCAACATCACCCACTCCATGGAAAAAAACTGTGAAAAATTCACATTTGGAGATGACATGGAAGAACCTATAATAGGTATTGGTATCATAGGAGGTAAAGGTAAGAGATTATGAACTATAAACAAAGTGTTTTTTGTTGATGGATTAAAACATAATCTTCTTAGTGTAAGTTAGCTTTGTTATTAAAACACAAAGTTTGAACAATTTTGTCAAATGAATGATATTCTACATGAAGTCTCCACTACAAGAACTCCTCAAAAAAATGGAGTAGCTGGATGGGAAAATAGAATATGGAATGAGATGAGGAGAACCATATTAAATGATCAAAGTCTTCCTCATCACTTCTAGGCTATAGCCATCAACACTACTGAATAAATTTCTAGTAAGAAGATTCACTTCTAAAACTACTTATGAACTTATGGACTAGTAGGAAACCTTTGGTAGCATATTTTCATGTTTTTGGTTCAAAATGCTATATTTTCAATTATAAAGATAGCTTGAGAGAAAGTTTGATGTAAAAACTGATAAAGGAATTTTCTTAGGATATTCTCTAATTAGTAGGGCTTACAAAGTATTTAACAAAAGAACCAATACGGTGGAGGAAACCATAAATGTCAAAATAGATGATCATGACATTACATTTCCTCAACTTGATGATGAAACTATCCTAATCAAAAACTATCTAGCCAAACTTTAGTGCAAGGTGACAAAAATCTAGAATCTAGTAGTGATCATGAGGAAGAAGAAAATGATGATGATTAAGAGATATTTCCCACTTAACCAAAGATGCTCATACTTAGCAGAACTTACTCTCTTAATGATCTTATTGAGGAGGTTCAATATGGTATTCATACTAGAAGCCAAATCAAAGAGATTTGTGCCTTTTCAGCATATCTCTCTAAACTTGAATAAAAAATCTTTAAGGAAGCTAAAAGTGAGAAAGGATGGATTTCTACTATGCAAGATGAAGTTATTCAATTTTCTAGAAATAATGTATGATAATTAACATCTAGACCCAATGATAAAATTGTTATTGGAATAAAATGGATCTTTAGGAAGAAGATTGATGATAATGTAAACATCATTTAAGTCAAGGCTAGATTGGTTGCCAAAGGATACAACCAATAAGAAGAAATTGATTTTAATGAAACTTTTTCTCCTATTGCCAAGTTGGAATCTATTAAACTTCTTCTTACCTATGCTAGCATTAACAACATTAAGGTCTATCAAATGGATGTCAAAAGTGGCTTCTTGAATGGAATCATATAAGAAGAAGTTTAAATTGAACAACCTAAAGGATTTTTTTATTCCATGAAGATTGATTATCTCTACAAGCTTAAGAAAACTCTCTATGGTCTTAAACAAGCTCCAAGACCTTGGTATGAAAGGCTTTCTCAACACCACACATCAAATGTATTTTGATAAGAGATGTGTACCCTTATGCTTAACCATATAAATCATAAGCATTTATGCATGATCGGATTGAATTCCATGGAGGGGACTAGTTGTGGAATCTAGATCATTATGTCTTGATCATAGTTTGTTGTCTTTCCACTTGGACTAGTGGTAGCTTTGTCACATATGATTTAGTCCAAAGTGAGGTATATGATAAATGATGTTATTGCAACGATATGCTACTCCTAATGATAATAGTAAAATAAATTATTTAATCTAACTAACAATGGAAAGTAAAGTATAAACTAGCCTATGTGCAATGAGTATTTCTTCCTAACCTTCTGTACATGCCTTGGACACTGTGCAACTACTACAAGGATTACCAAGTGTACCATTACTATTCATACCAAATGATAACATTATAGGGTTACCATGTAATTATACTTAAGTGCTCATGATTAGTTGTACTCATTTAGCTTAATGATAGAAACAATAAAGAGCAATAATTGATAAATATTAACTAAGGAAAATAGTAAGCATTTAAGTAATTAATAATAATATAGCTAAGTGGATGCTACAATGATGCAAGTAATCTCAATCTTTATTATGGAGCATGTAACGTGTCCATGTACATTACATTCAAATAAGGATGTCATACAATCACTTCACAGCATACTACAGGCATGCACCAAAAACAAACTAATAAAATTTTGTTACTTTTGACTACCTATTTATTCTCTTCTCTATGTTTAAAATCTATAATATGTATCTACAAACTATGCACCCAAGTGTTGTATTTATAGGCTATCATGAATGAGGAGATATGAGATCCCTGAAATTAGAGGTTGTTCCCCAATATTAGATACTTGATAACACAGCTTCGATATTGGATCCCTACCAAAACATGACTCAACATATCCCCATGACTAAATGAAAAATCATCCTTGAGTTAAACAAAATGAGGAACAAGTTCTTTACAAAGTATTGGGAAGTTATGGAATTATTGATTGTCTATAATAGATACACAACTAACTATTTCATGCCATAGTGGTGTTTTTATAAAAAAATAAACACGACATGACAAAATAACAAAATTGCAAAAGCTATGTAGTTCCTAGTGGTAGTGGCTCCTCCATTAGATTACTTTCTTTGTCATTAAGCTTCTAGAATTTCTAATGATCTAGGAGAACCTACAACTTCTCCTCCTCTATTCTCAAGTCATGCACCATCCAAGATAATGATCCAATATGTGTTGGAGTTGGTACATCCCATGAACATGGCAAATACAAGAAAAGTTGATTAACTTTCACATACCATGTTGTGAACTACCTCCATTCCTCCTCAGAAGCCATGTCCTTTTCTCTTAATTTCTAATAATTTGTTAGTCTTCTAGCTAGGTCTAAAGCTATATCTCTTTCCCCATGTTAATGATCCTTACTTATTTTTAGTGTAGATCTTACCACATGAAGTTTCTATAGAACATCTTTCCTATCTACAAACTCTTTCTCATATAAAGCATAGGTGGCTACTACTTGTTATTCCAATTCATTTTTGGATCAACCTACTACTAACATGGCAAGGTTAGCTAACAACATGTACACCTTCAAATCCTTAATCTGCAGGTCCTTATTTTTCACTTCCACTTGGTGGACCATAGCATAGCAATCCAAGATGGGCTGCTAGTCAAGTTTTTGTGTTGACATGGAACTAATGCAAACCATTGTCATCTAGATTTCTTTCTCATTCATTTGCTTGTACATGCCAATCTAGTCTTAGGAGTACTCTTTCAACTTCCCTTGCTCTTTGGCCTTATTTTTCCATGTGCTTATCTCAATGATAGACTTCTGAGATATAACATGTACATCCTTCATTAAGAGGGTTCAATTCTCTCTAGCCAATCTACTTATGTTTTCTTATGTCTTGGTTAACCCTCATCAATTGCTCTCTCAACTGGTGAATACTCTACTCAAAGATGTTTTTCTACTTTTCAATGGTGGTCAACCTTGCTTTGTTAATAGCAAGCTATTGTTTTCCTCTTGGCCAATAGTGAGTGCCTTCACATGAGCATATGCTTTGGCTTTGGTGGCTGATGAATTCTAGATTTCTTTCTCCATTTCTTGTTCAACTTATTTATTATATTAAATTAATTAGCCCATGTGCTCTATTCAAAACTGCTACAACTAGTTAGAAGTAATGAATTAGGAAAGATCCCTTCTTTCAACCCTTAGGATGACAAGCTCTTATTGCAATCGGTGTACCTCTGCTTCTGCATGCTCTATCCTAATTTGTGCCATGATTAATTTTCCTTTTATGGCTATGAGATTTGATTGAACTCTAATGATATCATTGGGGATGTTGAAGAGGGTTGTCATGACCTACCCAATCTACAATAATCTATCAAGCACATCCTCATGAGTTGTAGGAGTCATAAAGTTCTAGGGTAAGTGAGAATACATAATTGGCACTAGTAATGTTGGAAAATGGAATGATAGAAATTAAGGGCTTTGGAAGATGTAAGAAAATGGTATTGAATCCATAATATAGAATGGATAGGTTGTATGATAAGGGAATATTTTGATATTGACATTTATGGACTTGGAAGGTTCAAGATGATGTGGTTGTGTTAGACAAGTACAAGTTACAATAATTATACAAGTGGATCCTCCCCAAAGTTGGCTCTAGTCCTCAACACCCATGTATAACCACACTTAAAAATGTTTTTAGGCACCAAAGGGGTTGAATGAAATGCATACATGTTTAGCAAAACACACATGTTAGAACCACCAATTTGAGAGAATAAATCTATGTTAGATAAAACCATAATTTATGATCATGCACACATTGAGATGAGATGGATTTTAGAAAGGATTGTAGGAATTGTGATGTGGAATACCTTACCATAGGCACAATGAATCATTGTCTATTTTTAATGGTTAATATAATCATTAGCCCTTCTTTCCAAGATTCAAGCCAAGTCGAAACCATGTTCCAATAACATCACATTATTTTATCTCTTAGATCAACAACCATAAGACTACCACTATTGCAAGGAGTAGTATCACTTAGCATTTTTTCCAAGGGAGGAGTTTACTCATGGCAGTTCTCTATTTTTTTTTTGATTTCTAAGAATCCAAAAATCTTTAGGCATGGGTAGCATGCCTTTATAGTGGGACCTTCAAAAATTTATTTTATGTTCTTTTATTTTATTTTTATCTATGTCAACCTTACTAGAGGAATATCTTTAGGCATGGATAACATGTCTTTCTAGTGACATGTTAAGGAAACACTTATTTTACTCTTACTTCCATTTTTCATTAAATTTACAAGGATATAATTACAACCTTAGGAACATGATAGGACATACAAAAGTGATCAAAGAGGTTCCACATGTTTCCTTGATGTCATACCCTTCACATTCCCAATTGGTTCATTACTTTTCTATCCAAGCACAATGATTACTAGTTTATTCTTAGTTTTATGATGGATAAGAATATCATGGTAAGAACCTCTTATTAATCAGATGGATGGATGGATGATGTGGCCTCACTGTCCAAATAATCAATCCCTCATAACTTTGACAACATAGAGAAAACCTCACCTCATTGGGCTACATCTTATCATTTTATTCACAAATGAGATTCCTTACAAAGGAAATGAATACAATGTATGGAAAAAGTTGAAAAGAATGGAAAAAATTTGTATTAATAAATAAGAAAATGATAAAAATTTTATAAGAGAAAAACATGAAAAACACTAATAAATTCTTTGTTTTAGGATGCGACATATCCCCCATCCTAATAAGTCAGTAGATAGGCTTCATGCATTTGTGAAATAGTGTTAGAAATTTATTTTCAAGCCACTAGGTGTATTATAGTTTAGTGATGGCTATGTAGATGAATTGTTCTTCACACACTTGCTTTTGAAATCTACGGAGGATCAGAATAGAAGTTGTATTAACTTTATTGACATGTGGCCCGTGACTGCACCCTTTATCATGATTAGTGATGCATGGATTCTTTTGTCTCTCCATAGTGCTTAATTCATTATTTCTATTAGATGTTGGAGTAATGATGGATGTTTGCCTTTGGATAGGATTGGTGGACACTGGTTGTAAAAGAAAGGATGGTGCACATGATTGGGATTCTGTTGATTTGGATGAGTTAGTAGGTCCTTGAGTGTTATTCTTATGCATACAAACCATCCTAAAGAAAGGGCTTTTTCGAGATACAAGTAGGGATCTACTGGCATTCTCATTTTTGTGTATGTTTGTAGCACAAGTGGCATTCTTTCATTAATGTTATGATTCTAAACCTTCTTGTGTTATTGGTTGTGACATGTGATACAAGGGAGTATGAAAATATTGAAGATATTATGGAGGGTGAGAGGTGTGAGGTGGTGACCTTATAGAAGATGTTTTAGGTTGATGATATTTAGGAGAGTGATACTTGTGATTTGAGTTAGAGGAAGTAGAACTAGCTAGGAAAACAGGTTGTTAAACATAGTATCTAGATGGGTTCAACTAACAATAGGGGTAGTGCTAGTTTGATGATGGCCTCGTTCATGACTATGGATTCTACCACTACATTGGATGATAGTGTTGATGCTATTAAGAAGTTCCACTAGGATAGTGCAATTGGTTGTTGGACTATCTATAATTACCTTGTAAGAAATGTAAGTTCCTAGACATTTCTTTTGTATGAACTTGGGATTCAATACAAAAGCCCAATACTCATGTAGATGCAACATGACTAAGTAATAACCTATGGATGATCATAAAGGAAAATGTCGCATCCATCATATGCTTCAATGGTTGCGTCTATAGCCTCTTCTTCTACAACCATTTTCTCTTTTTTCTGATAAGTGTTCCTAGCTATTTCTTGGTTCTTTTTACTTCTTTTGTTTTGATCAATTGATTTGTTTTACCTTACTTTCTCCTCTAATATTTCTATGCAAGATTTAACTTTCTCATTTGTCCATTCTGACATCTTATTTAACCCTCCTTTATGTTCATTGATAGACTTTTGTATTGACAAGGTTTATTGTGAGATCACCTCATCAAGAGTTGCCTCTTTTTCCTTATCATAGATACGGACCCTCTTCTTTTAAAGAGCTGGGACCTAGTGATGTTTCTTAACATTCTCTCATTTACATAGCTCTCCTTCTTCTCTTGCCACACACTCAATTAGCCTTTGAATCTAATGGCTTCCTAGTTCATATAATTAACCTTGAGCATATCTCACAAGGATCTCTCTCATTTGACTATGAAGACCATCTATGATGTGGAAAAGTTGTTCTTGAGAAAAACTATGGCCATATCCAAGGGTTCATGTTATTCTTTTTTCCATCCTTGGATTCTTTACCTTATGTTGGACACCCTCATAGAGGTTTGGTATTTTTCATTGAAGAGTTCTAGCATTGTCGATGATCAATGGATTGAATTTGGTTTCAATGATCTATACCATACTTTGGCTTTATCTACTAGTGTCCTAGGGAACAACTTAAGCTTTTCCATCCACTTTTAATGTTTTGTAAGATTCAGGCATCATGCAAGGCTTGCAAATGATGTTGTGAATTAGAAATATAGCCTCCCACAAATTTAGGGATGTTATTCATATTAAGCCATTTGATGAAAATTTCCTTACAATGTCTGGGAGGCATTATAACTACCTCTATTATCTATATCATGCTCTTAGTGGCCAACAAGAGTTCACTATCATTAGACATGTCATGGTGAAATTTCTATTTATATTTGTTTGATTGTGAAAATTTTGTCTATGCTCATTCGAATGTCTTTGATTTTGCCTTTGGTCTTGATTTCTATTTTTATTTTGATCCCATAGTGGAGCTTGATCTCTATACCTAGGTTCATCCTTGTCAGAACTAGATGTTGAAGATGAAGAGGAAGATGAGTAATTGGGAGAGTCTTTATGGCTTCTATAGTATTCCCCATGGTCTCTTTATTTATCTTTTCTAGGTGTTGAGAAGGTCTTAGGCATTAAGACCTTCCCTAGTCTAGGACTTACTTCATCTCCTCTAGAATTGTTTGCCTTAGGTGACTATAGTCCTTGAGTGTAATCAAGGTGGTTATGAACATATGAAACATTTGCATGAGGTTGGTCACTCCAATTTTCTTCAATATATATCTTATTAGCTCTCCAATGAATGATCTCTTCATACAATGCATTATCGCTTCCATGCAAAAGAGACATTGTTAGTTAATGATGTGCATGACTTAATATTTTTTAGAAGATAAATCATTAATGTATTTACAAGAATTGTGTATAATATAACTAATTTAGATGACAAGCATCATCCCCAGCAACAATGCCAACAATAAATAGTGAGTACCCCTATGCTCAACCATACGAATCATAAGCATTCATGCATGATCCAATCAAATTTTATGGATGGGACTAGTTGTGGTATCTAGATTACTATGTCTTAATCATAGTTCGATGTCTTCCCACTTGGACTAGTGGTAGCTTTGTCACATATGGTTTAGTCTAGAGTGAGGCATATGATAATTGATCCTATTGCAACCTTATGCTAATCCTAATGATAATATGGATATTAATTATTTAATCTAATCAACAATGGAAAGTAAAGTATAAACTAACCTACGAGAAATGATTATCTATTCCTAACCTTCTATAGATGCCTTAGAATTCATGTAACTATTGCTAGGATTACCAAGAATACCGTTACTGGGTGTACCAAACGATAACACTATTGGGTTATCAAGTAATTATGCTTAAGCACTTGCGATTAGTTGTACTCATTCCTCTTAATGAAAAAAATAATAAAGAGTAATAAATGATAAACAATAACTAATGAAAATAGTAAGCATCTAAGTAATTAATAATAATACAGCTAAGAGGATTCTGCAATGATGAAAGTAATCTCGATCTTTATTATTGAGCATGTAATGTATCAAAGTATGTCACATTCGAATAAGGATGTCGTATAATCACTTAACATCACACTACGAGCATGCATCATAAAAAAACTAATAGAATTTTGTTACTTTTGACTGCCTATCTATTCTCTTCTATATGTCTATAATCTATAATCTATATCTACAAATCGTTCACCCAAGTGTTTTATTTATAGGCTAGCACAGATGAGGAAATATCAGGTCCTTGACATTAGAGGTTATGCCTTGATATTAGATACATGATAATGATGCTCTAATACTAGATATATGATATTAGAGCCCTACCAAAACATGACTCATTATATTTGAAAGCGGTAACTCTTATGTTACATTATTCCATAAAAGAGAACATAAAGATCTTCTAATTTTTCCAATTTATGTTGATGACATTATTTTTGGTACCACTATTGAAATTCTTTGCAAGAAAGTTTTTGATCTCATCTAGTCTAAATTCAAAATGAGCATGATGGAAGAAATCAAGAACTTTCTTTGGTTTCAAATATATCAAATAGCTGATGGAACCTTTATATGTCAAATCAAATATTTAAAAGATCTACTCAAATACAATGTAGCTGATCTCAAAATTAAAGGCACTCCTATGGCTACGAATTCTAAGCTTATTAAAGATGATCAAGACAAGCCCATTGATCCAAATCTTTATAGAAGTATGATTATACAAGCTTTATAGGATTATGTGCCAATATCATTTAGCTCTAAAGAGCTCTTATTACCAAGCTATTAAACATATTTTTTACTATTTTAAAGGTATTACTAACTAGGGCCTTTAGTATCAAAAGGATTCCTCCCTTGATCTTGCGATTATTATGATGCAAATTGGGCAGGCTTTTCTAATGATCATCATAGCACGAGTGGTAACTATTTATTCTTGGAAACAAGTCTTATTTCTTGGACAACCAAGAAGCAAACCTTTATGACTCTCTCAACAACAAAAGCTGGATATATCTCTATTGGTAGTTGTTGTGCTCAAATACTCTAGATGAAAGAAACTCTCAAGGATTTAGGAGTAAAAGTAGACTTCAGTTCCATTTACTTTGACAATAAGAGCACCATCAACATGAAAAAAAATCCTATTCAACATTCTTGTACCAAACATATTCAGATTTACCATCACTTTATATGAGAACGTACCCAATGTGGTCATGTATGGCTAGAGTTTATTGCAATAGAGAGTCAACTAGCTAATGCCTTCACCAAACCTCTAGATGAACATTAATTGGCTTCTCTATGCAAAGATATGGGGATAGGACCTTGTCCTATCATGGAAGTCTTTTTATTCTTTATACAATTTATTAATAAATTTTTAATAGTATCTTCTATGACCAAGGAAAGATCTAACATCTTTGATGGTTTATGGTCTTTGGAATATTCTTTCGATGAATCTTATTTTATTAGGATCCACCTTAATTCCTTTCTGCAAAAATTTATGACATAGAACTATTCCCTCCTAGACTATTAAATTGTTCTTTTTCCAATTAAGCTTCAAATTTGTCTCTATACATCTTTTCAAAACTTTCTCTAAATGATCTAAAGCATGCTTGGAGTCAAGTCCATAAGTGGTAGGAGCATTACAAAGATCAAACAACGATTCTTTATAAGCAAAAGTTTCTCAAGAACTATTGAATGTGGTCTTCTCTTAGTCCTCTAGCATGATAAGAATATGATTGTATTTGTAATAACCATCTAGAAAACTATAGTACTAATGTCCTACTATAGTATTTAAGGCTTGGTTAAAAAGAAAAAAGGAAAAGGATCTTTAAACATTATCATATTTAATAATTAAAAGTCTATATAGATCTTCCACTTACCATATTTCTCTAGAACAATGATCAATGGACTAATCCTTTCACTGTATGCTATTAGATAGATGAATCCTACCTTAAGTACTTTTTCTAATTCTTGCTTGATCACTTCCTTCATCTTCAAATTCAACTATCATTATGCTTGATACTATGGATTGATTGTTGGATTTATGTAGATGTGGTATTGGAAAATGTATGTATCTATTCCTATTATTTCATCATAAGATCATGAAAATGCTCTTGGTTATTTCTTTTCAACAACAAGTAGTTTTTACTTTTATCTTTTATCAAGATTGGTATTGATGATTACTAATTTTTCATTATTCAAAAATACACATACCAGTGTATTTAATATCATGTTTACTTCTAAGGATTTTGGTTCAAAATTTTTAGAAATTTCTAACTTTTCCAATTCAATATCCTCTTCTTATTGAAATTTTTTTCATAGGAAAGATGTCTTTTCAGTTTTTTCCTGTTATTTTTTTCTTTAACATGGATGCTTGTAATTCTTTCAATTGGTTCCATGCATATATTAGATCTAGATTTTGTCTCATTAATTAGTCACTAGGTGCCTTCTTATTTCATGGTTGTTGCATATAGGTAATGTTGCACATACATATCTTCTATACATACTTTGTATGCTGGAATGCTCCCTCTTCTTTTTGTCCATACTTTCTACATGCAATTGCACCTAGTATTGATGTATGTAATGCATTGAACTCTTTGTCTCTATATAGCTTGATTTCATCTTTTTTTTTTTTGAAAAGTTTCAATGCCAAATTTCATATTCCCAACTTAACATCAATTATGCTAAGCCATGTCCTTCTTATAATGATAGGGAACTCTTATTTATTCTTTTCCACATGAATAACTAATAATTTTATAAGATACAACCAATTGCTAATGATAGTCATGATGTCTTCTACTTGTTTAAGTGGAACAACAATAAACTAATTTGAAAGCTCTAGTCTAATATTACATTTCTTTAGTGGAGATATATTTCAAGCCTTATACATATCTTAGGAAATAATATTTACCTTGATCTTGAATCTAGTAGAGATTTATATGGTGTGTTTCTTCCTATTTGGATATAGGTTGAAAAAATTCCTAAGTCTAGACATTTTTTAGGAAGCACTCCTATCTTAATCTAGTAACTTACTGATTTGTGTAAGCATGAAAGTCATAAAGTTCTTATTGGATGGTGGTTGAATCATGATATTAGCATGAGGATTTGGTATAAGAAGAATAATATTAAATGAAGTTCATGCCATTCTAGCCTTTTCTAGATTCATCTTGAAGAAAGGATATTTTTTCAATTTTGATTCATAAGAATTGGTAATTTTTTCTTCCCATGTGCTAACTTCCCTTGTTGATTTTTTTTTTGGTTGTATTAGTAGTTCTCCTTGCATAACTTGTGGTATTACTACCAATAAGGGATTCTAAGTTGGATGAGTATGAGATGCAACTAGATGTGGCATGTAAGATGGTGACTTTGCATATGAAGTTGCAAGCTTATGGTACTTTTCTAGATAGTAGAGAGAAAAAGTATGAACTAAAGTATCACCTAGAGATATTAGTTGCTAAAATTAGTCACCATAAGGATCTAATTATTGGTAAGGATGTAGCTATCTTAGTGGTTCCATCCCTCATGACTATGATTGTTGCTATAGTTAATGATACTAGTTTTGTGACTAATGGTGATCCCCAATAGGATACTATTATTATTAATGGGGATTGCTGAATTTACCTTGTATATAAGATAATCTCCCAAGCATCTACATTTTAACAAATTTTGATTTTAATATGTATGCCTCAAATTATTGTAAATAAAACATGATAGGACAACATCCCTTGGGTTGATTATATTGGCACAAATTACATTCATTTTTCTCTTTAGAGTTTGAATTTGTAACCTCTTCTACAACAAAAAATTTTCCTTTGTTTTTATATTTGTTACTTCCATTTTCCTTCTTCTTTAGCTTATCTTTGCTTCTAACAAATGCTTTCTCATTCCTCTCTTCTACTATCTACTCTCTTCAGTGTGTGAGCTTGCATTTCTTATATGCCATATTATTAATTTTTTCACATCAACATGCAACACAATTTTAAAAAGTTTTCTACAAATTACAACATATACTTTCATATCTTTGTTAGAAGTATAAATTAAGGCAATATTATCTTCATGGAGAAATAGATTTACTTCATGAGATCCTATCTTGATAGTGTACTATTGGTTCCATATACATATCAAATCTTACAACTCGTCAATAAAGTAAACAAAGAGAGTTGGGAATAAAAGGAATCTTTGTTTCACTCCAATGTTGATCTAGAATTGAAAATTACCTTCTAACTTCTTCTTTTAAGCTTAATAATAACTTCTTTGTATAGCTTTTGTATTGCTACCATCAAGTTCACAGGAATGCCTAATTTATTTAGGTATAGCCATAATCTTTTATAAATAATAGAATCAAATGGTTTTACAAAATCAAAAAAGCATGTAAACAATTTTTTCCATCAACATTTTTTAACCTCTATACAATACATATGAGTACTATGTGAATTTGACGCTCATTTTCTTATTTTTCAGTATTTTCCCTATAAATAATATGTAAAATTTAAAGTTTTTAATTTTAAAAAATATGCAATGTAAGATGAGGATATCATTGATAATAATTAGCGCTAGAAATTGACATCCTTAAGCTTGTTTTTGATAACTTATCCTGTAAAATACGTTCAAAATTTTTAATAAACTATATTTTATATATATTATTAGGTAGAAATTAGGGTAATTAGGTTGTGATGGTAGTTTTTTATTATATTATCTTTATTAAATTTTCTTTCAAACTTCTTAGTATCCAAATTTTGAATAGGTTTTTAAATTTATTTTTCATAATTTAATTACAATTGTATTTTATGATTTTTTTTATGAAATATTGTACAATTGCATTTTACTATTCTATAAATTAGCATAGGAAAGTTTTACCATTTTTATAAATAACCATAAAGAAAATAGTATTATGTTCTTGTAATTTTAATTTCCAATTATGTTTCTTTAACAACAAAATAATGCTCTAAAATTATGTTTCAAAGGCAACCTTTAAAATTAACTATAAAAGATTGTCCTTCCATAGTCACAATTAACCATCAATTTCCAACCTTGATAATGGTGTATTAGCTTGATTTTATGTATATATATAGTTGTGTGTATATATATTTACTAGTTTTTATGGTAGGAAAATCATAATGAGATGTGAAACAGAATGTTTGTGTATTGTTGTTAAAACTACCATGTTAGTTAGTGTAATAGAGATTTATACTAAAAATTGTTAGAGTATATTCCTAAGTTAAGGTAAAATCATTAGTTTATTAACTTAATTATTAATAATTTTTGAATGATCATGATGGTTTAATTAAGAGTTGTAACTCCTCATGAAGGAAAAAGACTGCAAGTTCTAACTTTGTAATAACTATTGAGTATGGAACAATAAGAACTAATGAGCAAAAATTTGTGAGAATGATAGAATACTATGAACAATGGTGAAGAGAGATGAAATTAACAATAAGGAATAACATGTGTTAGAAGCATTTAGGAAAAAGATATAATAACAAGGTTGATAGGTAATTTGTAAGAGGAAGAAGTCAAGAAGGATATAATTTCTTAAATAGGACAAAATGATACAAGGTGAGCCACTTGTAATATGATCCAGTTTCCTAAAGAGGAAGAGAAGAACATTCCAAAGATTACAATAAAATGTATCAGAATAACTATGAACAAGGGACATGTTATGATTAAGGTAGTAGTTCATAACCAGTCAAGTAGTGGATTCCTTAAAGAGTTAAAGAAGGCCTAATCTATGAGAGACTAACCAACAAGGAAAATTTCCATGGATACTTATCACAACTAAAAAGAAAAGGCAGACATTGTAAGGATGTAGCAAAGAAGAAGAATAAGTTATAAAGAAGGATTACATAAAGTCTAGTGAAGTTAAGCTCATGAAAAACTTAATGAAGTATAATGAAGTAAGTCCAAGTACAAGAGTCCATAATATATTGAGTTATAAGTTAAGTATATTATATCTTATGATGGAGAAGTGAAAGAAAATCAAAAGAAGATGCATTGCCAGAAACAACAACATTACTAAAACACAAGAATTTCTCAACAAGGTAGGACTTTCAAATATAGCAAGCCCAAAGATGATGTTCTGAATTACTTGAATAAGGAATAAATATTAAGTTATGTATTTAGTACAACATAACTTTGTTCATCAATAGAGGATTCGTAAGCAGCTAAGTCAATAAGACTTATGATACCTAAAATTATTGATGAGTAGCAAGTAATCCCTTCACTCATCCATATGAATCACAAGTAGTCAACATCGATCTTGTTGAATTCTGTGGGCTTAGCCCCTAAATGCATCGATGGACAAGATAGTGCTATGAGACTTACGATCGTTGTCTTGTTACCTTTCCTTGTGTAAGCTTATTTGTATGGTTAAGTGTAAGCCAAGACACATGATTTTTATTTATATTTTATATTATTTAATGTAAGTGTGAAATAAATATAATTAATTCAAGATTAACTATTTAACTAACTAGTGCCTTAGTCTAACAATTCTAATCTAAGAATTTAGGCCCACTTTTCATTTGCATCCTAAACTTGCTACTGGGTTACCAAGTTTCTATCACTAGATATACAAGATAGTCACTACTAGGATTACCAAGTGTTAAGCACTATGTTCAAAGTGGCCATACTTATGTATTGTTATTAAGTTTTTTAATTAACTAATAACATGAATGTAAAGTGCATGAATGATAAAGTGCATAAAGAAAAACATTAATCTATTCTTTACTATTGTAAGAAGTTCCAAGAATCTTGTCTTTATTGCTATCACATCAAAGTCTTTAAGGACGTATATGCTCGAATAAGGATCTTTATAATCCTTGAAGTTCTATTGCAAGTGCCCAAAACATATTCTAACTTTAGGCTAGGAAAACTACATGACTTTGGCTAGGCTATTGACTTAATATGACATAGATGCAATGGGTACATGCATTTATATAAGCAAGAATAGAAGCTACATCAATGTGTCTACATCAATGCATAAAATCATGCATTGATGGACCTATGTTGATGTGGCTATACTAACAAATGATCATCAATGAAACCAATTACATAAATTATCATACCCCTACTATTGAGTGAAAACTCATCCTTGATTCAACAAAAGTAGGATCGAGCTTCTTACAAAATTGAGAAGGTATGGGATTATTAACTAACTAACTCTAATTGACTAACTCTAAATGTCAAATTATATGGAATTATAAAATTACAAAAATAGATGTCCGTGACAAAAAAAATTAATCGTTAAAAACATGGACTGTAAGAACCCTTTGTTTGCTAAATATGAAGTGAAGATCAAATAGTATAGGAGGTGGAGGCTCATCGGGTGCTAAAGGACCTTCACTAGGATCTAACACTCATGGTGGTGGTTGTGGCTACAAGTGAGGCTGTTCTGCTATAGTTGTTGCTTCTGGTGGAAGATAAAAATCATCTAGTAATGCTTTCATATTTTCCTCCTTAATTTTTGTGTCATACACAATCCATGTGGATTCACCAATATGGGCTAGTACAAGGATGTTCCATGGATAGGGTATTATAGGGAACAACTCCTTGACATTGAAAAACCATGCTACAAACTATTTACATTCAACATCAAACACATTTACTAGGTTTTACAGTTCATGATAGTCCTTATTATTCTAGCTAGGATCTTAGCAACTACTCGTTGATATGTAAAATTGCTCCTAAGAACTTCAAGCATAACATTGGTTTTTTCTAACTTCTGCTTGGTATTCTTATGATGCTTGAACTTGACCTCATACAGGAGATACAAGCTAGCCACCTACTTCTCTAGTTCAAACCTTGATCTACCTACTATCATCATTGTTAAGTTTTCATATCAAAGGTTGGAGAGTTTCATGTATTCCATCATTTATTCTATTTGTAACTTCTTTAGGCAGATTTTTTCCTTCTTGTAGGAATTTAAGCCATTAAAGATCAGCTGCCATATATCACCTCTTTGCTGGAGTTGCTGGAGAGCCTCATTCATCTTCACCTTAGCCAGTTGAATTTTTTTTCGTTCACCTCCTTGAGGAGGCCCACCTAGTTCCTAAAATGATTTTTAACTATTTTGAATTTTAGGGCCTAATTTTTCTAGGTAGCTACCATGATGGTTATCTTTTGATGAAGTTCCCAGGCTTCCTCCATAGATAGATTTTAGTTTTCAACTACCAACATCCTCAAATCTAAGTTCACCTTGGTGAGCTGCTCCTTTTGCTATCTTACAAATTTGACCATCTGATCCTTTTTCTTCTCAATATTATGCAAGTAATGAATCTCGTTGGGAAGGACCAATGTCTCCTTGTGAACTTGTACTAATCCCTTATCAATATTAATGGCAATGGCTTTCGATAAGGATGCATCAAAGACTACCATCTCCTTGGCATTCTTAGCCTTCTTAAGTTTTTTTGTTTTTTTGGAAACTATAGGAAAGATTCATCCTTTGTGATGACTTGTCTAAGAATGGTGGAATTAATAAGATGAATTCTAAATTTTAAAACCTTAGTAGCTAACTGACATTTTTTAGTGATGGTTGCCCCGAGTTGGATGTTGATGATGATGAGCTTGCCCTTAGTTTCTAGCAACTCTAACTGGATTACAATGATCTCTTCTAGGAGATCAAAGATCTCAGGATGTGGTTACTTGGTTCCCACTAGTTAGTACAATACTTTCTCATTTTGGGCTACACTAAGCGTCATATCCCTACACCTACAAAATCCTACACATCCTTAAGTGCAATTATGTCTAGCATAGTTTCCACTAAAGCATTGAATGCTTCTACAACTCAATTAGCCACCACTTCCACCACTATTTCCTACACATGGTTTTGCATCACTAGCATAGTAGCTCACTCACCTTCCTCTAAGTGCACTAAGAAAGTTATGGCATTTGTAGAGATTTATGGAATTTCTTTTTATCTATGGATGGACACAATAACTACTTAGGCACTTGGATTCATTCTAGCAAGTGCATGCATTTGTTGGATGAAAAAAATGTGGCAATCTTCTATAGCCAACTTATTGTTCTAGTTACTTCATTGAGATGGCTCAACACTAGCTAGTAGACTAATGATTTTCCACCACTTTCCTCTTATTATTGTTGTTACAACAACTATTCACAAAGTTTTCTCATGCATTCGGCAACTACCTGAGCCTTCGATGTGGTCTCACTAGTAGGTGGTGATGATAGTTGCTCCTTCTCTAGTAGCTTAATAGCTATCTTACCCTTCATCATCTCCTACTAGGAGGTAGAAGAAGCATGAAAAAGTGTGTCATTAGTGTAATGGGCTATGCCTTCCCTTCTACAAATTTTCAAAATAGGAACAAGAAGGGGAGTATCTTCCTCCCCTTCTCATTCTCTTTGAAGTGTCTCTCGATCTTGAGGAAGATGAGTTGAGGGAGCTTGATAGGAAATTTTCTATTTAGATTAGTGCATGCATAGATGGAGAATGTAATGACCTTGTTGGGCCTCACCATTGGGTTTATGTTATAGGTCACAATTTTAAAGTACACACTCTCTACTTTGGTAAGTGCATTGCACTCCTTATGATGCATTCCATAGCATTATTGAAGCCATTCCTTTTCAGAATTGAGGTCCACTTGTGTGGAAATTTTCATGAACATTATCCCTAGGTTAGACAAGCTAAGGGCCTTTACAATGGCCTCAACCAAGAAAAAGATGCTTATGTCCTTTATCTTTAATATGGTTTCTTCTTACTAGCTATTCCAGAAGAGATAAGTTTCTTCCATGTACCATTTTCCACTAGAAGAGAGAATGGGTTGCATGGGAGACCCCTACAGTTATATGTAGACTTCCTCTAGTGCCAACTCTAAGAAGAGATCAAAGTTAAGTTCTTGAATAATTAAACTTTCAACTTCCTTGAAATGAAGTCATTTAAGGTAGACCTCCAAGTTAGGCCTAGGCTGTGTTGTCTTATCATGCTATGATTGACCTATCTCTACTATGGAAATATAATGGATAAATTCCACCTCAGGCTCCTCTCAAAGAGGTCTTGTTACATGGGTCTTGGCCTCTTCTTCTTGAGACTATTATGATTGTTGGTCCTTTCCTTCTCTTGGTTGCTTCTTCCTTAATTGGAATGGTCCTTCTCCTTGGGGTTCCATATTTGGTGCCATCTATGATCAAAAACATAACTAAGAATTAGTATTTTCATTTCATGAATTCTAATGTTCTTAATATCTTTCTTCTTTTGGGAAAGTTATATTTAAGTTAGTTGTGACCATGGAAAATTGATTATTTTATTCATTTAGCTACCTAAGTTTATTGATGAGGTGTAACTAAGTGTAGATTAGTAATTTTTAATATTATTTTATATGTTAAACCTTGGGAAGTTGAAATTTTTTTAAAAAAATTTCCATCATAAACCATAGATTTGTAGCCCCCACAACATAAAGCTCGCCTCTGATAGCTTGAGGGTCAAAGAACAAAGTGTTTTGGAAAAGATATTTGAAAGTTATGGCTTCTAGAATACTTTGGGCTCTAAAAAATTGCCAAAACAATTCCCATGCATTATGAGGAAAATTTGAAAATTTCATTATGTTTTAACACGTTTTTATACTATTTTTCCCATGCTTCAATAGGGATATGCCAATGTAGCTATAAAGAAGAAATTTTGCATTATAAAGCTAAGTATGGGAAAAGAGTTTCTTACTGTAATTGGAATCTAAAGAGAGCCAAAAAAGCCTAGAAAGGGAAAAATCATTGAATAGAGATTGAAATTTAGTTTGGAAAAGGAGATTTGAATGGAGTATGATTAGTAAGAAGTGTAAAAACTAGATGTTTCATGATGGAAATTAATGATTTTAAAGGTAAATGACATTGAGATTAGAAGTTTAATCATCTAGACCAAGGAGTATGCAAGTGGATCCTCCCCATAGTAGGCTCATGACTTTAATGTCATTGAATTCCCCCACATCTAGGAGTCTATAGGCCTAAAGGATAACTCATGGCCATGGATTGTTAAAAATCAAATCACATAAGAAACCACCAGAGTAAGACATATTAAAGTTGACATAATGATTAATCATGATAGGAGATGGTGAGGTGGTAGATAGATAGAATTGATGATGAGAGAGAGATGATGGAGTGGAGTTCCTCATTTTGGTTACATGAGGTCCTTTGTGAAGTTGTAATTAAGGTGACCTGATATTATTCCATCCTTAGTTGGAATCAAGACCATCCACTTCTGGTGACTTCAAATTGACACATTGAGACTTTTTGACCACCTAGAGTTCATGAACACCCTCAAAAGTCAACCATCATTCCAAATAGAAAAGAAAAAAGAAGCAGGAAGTGAGGAGGACCTTAGTTAAAGGGGTGACTTCAAGCATGGGTAACATGTCTTTCCAGCCTCATAACCAGTGCTTATAGCCCATTATTTTGTCTAAGGAGTGTGCTTTGAATTTATATGCCTTTTTTCATGGGAATCACAATGTGAAAATACATTATTTCTTGTTATTGGTCGATAGTAGAAATCATAAGGAATTGATGAAAATATGCATAAAACTCTATATGATAGGTGTGACATCCAAAAACATCAATGGATGGAACACCGAGAGGATATGAGGTACATAGCCTAACCTTGAATCCGTGCAAGGGCTGTGCTAGAGAAAATGGAAATGGGGTACCCTGAACAGTCTTGTCGATCAGATAGGGACTTACGTGGTGTTAAAATGACCATGTGTGAGAAGAGTTTATACTACATTACATGCAGGAATCGGGTCTAACAGAGATAGAGCATACTAGGGTGTCCCGGCCTGAGAATTGTGACCTGAACATGCTAATATGTATGAAAAAGTGAGAAAATACAAGAATTATGCTAAATACCAAAGATAAATGCTTGAGAAATATAACAAAATTTGAGAATAGTAGTGCACCGCTCTAAAAGAGGGAGCATAGCTAATTCACAAAGGTATACATAGTGTACAATAGGTGCAATAGGAGCATAGTTATATCCTTGGTGGTGTTAGGCTGTGAAGTCTAGCACTCACTGTGTTGAACTATGCCTGTTGGGTTGGTAGCCATGGTATACCATATGATGTTCTACAAGGCTGCAATGGGACTGTAGTATACCATGTAGTGTAGTTGTGCCTCTTTGCCAATGTGGTGTGCTCTAGGTCTCGTTCGCCCATGGAGCTAAGTGCCAAGATGCTAAAGTGTCGAATGCCAAATGGAAGTGCCAACTACCTTACTAGTGAAAAATGAAAGCCAATCCCTCTCTTCCCTTCTCTTCTTCTTTTACCTCCCTTTTTTTTCTTTTGAAACATTAGGATATAGGGGTACTTATACGACTAGGGTTAACCTAAAATGTGGATTAGGTGCCATGTGGTAGTGTGGTGGGTGTGACCATGGGACACTGGCGGATGGGCTTGTCCCATGTTACACATGAAATACAAGATGTTCTCTATTGCGCTTGTCCCATGTTACGCGTAGGACACAGGACACTATCTGCTATGCTCATCCCATGTTACACGTAGGACATAGGACACTGTTTGCTATACTTGTCCTATGTTATGTGTAGGACATAGGACATTGTCTACTACACTAGTCCTATGTTACATGTAGGACATAGGACACTATCTGCACAACTGGATAGGTGTGCTACATTTCATAGCTTAACAATTGTGCTACATTGCACAACTTGACATGCTACGCTACTCTACATAGTGTGACAGGGTGCTACACTACACTATGCTACATAGCGTGAAAGGGTGCTACACTGCACTACGCTATGTAGTGTGACATGGTACTATGCTGCACTACACTATGTAGTGTGGTAGGATGCTATGTTGCACTATGCTATAAAACATGACATGGTACTATGTTGTGCTATGCTATATAGTGTGATAGGGTGCTATGCTATGTAGCGTGACATGTGAATCTACAGAAGGTGCCATCATTCTAACACTTAGAAAAATTTTGCAAATCTAGAAATTGGAGCTAACTACACTCAACACTTGGAAAAATATGGACAAAGTGCCACCATTTTAACACTTAGCCAAACTTACAATCGAGATGTCAAGGCCTAAAATTTTGTGGTGTTTCAATAGGCAAGTACAAAAGGTGATAAATCCCCTTGAATTCACAACCTTGTCAATTCCACTTGATTTGTTCCAAGACTAAAGGTATTAAGATCACAAGTTCTTTAAAGGTTATTGTTAAGGAAGAACCTAATGCTGTCAAAATGACAAATGTCATGAAATTTAGTGGAATGGGTGAACGACATGAACTCACTACCTAGCATCATGAGAAAACCAATGTTCCATTAATCATTGTTGAAATTCAATGATGAAATATAGTTATTAAGTAATCAATTTAAATAATATAGTTTAATTAATCACCATCAGTTTATAGTTGTGTTTAGCACCAAAGTCCTAATGGTAATAAAGTGGAAAAAGAGATGTAACAAAATCCAAATAAAGAAAAATATAAAAGAAATTACAAAATATCTAAGAAAATGGAAAACACATAAAAATTATGTAAAACAAAAAAGTTGAAAAAACTGAGGAGACACATGCAAGATGTCATCAATGATGGCCATCTCCCCCATGACTAAGTTTAATAGGAGACATTCAAAAGATTGAGCATGATTGTCCATAAATTAATGTATTCATTCCACTGGTTGTTTTGGTCTCCAGGAAAGGTTTGAGCTATTACATGTTGAATAATAACCATTTATGTGAATTGATAGGGTCATAGATCATCATAGCCCTAGATGGAGGTTTTAGATATAATGTAAGAACCCTTCCATAACTTTGAAAATTTTGTACATTGAGGTACATGCATGGGGTTCTAGTAAATCATCTTATGTCCTAGTTGAACTTTCACTTTCCTCATTCTAAGATCATGATGTTTCTTATTGTGTGCCTTGTGTACTTCATTTAATGATAAGGCTACTAATCTATTCTTGCCTAGCACATTGAGATTCATTAGTCTTTCTTTTTAAGCTAGACTTAGGTTTAGGTCAAGGTAATAGGCTATTGAAAGTGTACAGAGCTTAATTTTAATGTGAATAATTGGAAGTTTCTAGTACACTAACTCATAGGAAGAATACTTAATATGAAGTTTCCATGTTGAATGATAAGCCTAAAGGGCATCGTTGAGTTTATTGCTCTAGTCCTTCCTATATTTACTAATTGTTCATGTTCGTAGTTTGGTCATTTCCCTATTAGTAACCCTAGCTTGACTATTGGCTTGGGGGTGGTATGGAGTTCTTAATTTATGTTTAACCTCTACGTGTTACAAGAGCTTTCAAAAATCAATGAAGTGTATTTCATTATCTAAAATTAGTTCCCTTGGCATACCAAACCTATTTATAACATTTTTTTTTGTATAAACCATGCTACCATAGAAGATGAATAGTCAATGATAGCAATTGCTTTAGAACACTTGGTACAATAATCAACCATCATAATGATGTATGCCTTTCCATTTGACATGGGATTGATGGACCCCATGATGTAAATCCCCAAAATNCACTTGGTACAATAATCAACCATCATAATGATCTATGCCTTTCCATTTGACATGGGATTGATGGATCCCATGAAGTCAATCCCCAAAAGATTGAAAGGCTCTAGTGGTTGGATCCATTTTTTAGGCCCTTTAATGCATGTTGTCATGCCTCCATCATGTTAGTGCCTATCATAAAAATAGAAGTGATAGGAATCCCTAAAGATAGTGGGCCAATAATACCCTACCATGAGGATCTTAATGGTTATTTTCCTTCTAACTTAGTGACCTCCACATGGACCTTCATGTGCATCTAGGAGGACTCAAAGTTGAATAGAATTAGGGACACACCTTGAAACCAGGACATCTATGCAACTCTTGTAGAGGTTACCTTTGATTTCCATGAAGTGTTTGGCCTGATGAAGAAATTTTTATTTCTTCTTATTGTCTCATTCATGTGGTGTCTCTTGTATGAGTTGAGAGGAGAGGATGTGATCGTACTAGCTTTTTCCTTTTGAAATCTAGATCATTAATAACACTAGCAAAGAGGAGTTCATAAAAATATTGATTATACAGTGGATCCTCATCCTTTTTTCTATTCCATCTTAACTGAGAAAAGTGATCAGCAACCATATTTTTAGTCCCCTTTCTATCAATTTTTGGTAAGTCAAACTCCTAAAGTATTACCAGTCATAGTATTACATGGGGGCTTACCATTGGCTTATTCATTAGGAACTAGATGGCACCATGGTTGGTGTGTACAAAAATTTGATATCCAAGCATATAGTGCTTAAATTTCTCTAAGGTGTATACCATTGCCATAAGTTCTTTTTCAATGTCTAATTCTGTTATGTATCCACAATCCTCCTACTTTCATAGTGAATGTAATAGGGATGCTTCTAATCATTCAACTATGTAAGCATAGCTCCCAATGCATAATTTCATGCATTTGTAATGTGTGGAATGGCTTGGACCAATCTAGTACTCCTAGAATTGATGTTTCTATGAGTTTCTACTTCAACATTTAGAATGAATTTTGACATTTCTTGGTTAAAACAAATGGTGCATATTTCTTTGTAAGTTCTACTAATGGTTTGATAATCTTTAAGAATTTTTTAATGAAGTGCCTATAATAATTTAAATTTCCAAGGAATGAGTTCACATCTTTCATGATTTTTGGTTATTTGGTTATTCCTTGGATGATCCTTACTTTCTCTAGGTCTACCTTAATCCTTTTATTTGAAATTTGATGCTCCAGTATAATGTACTCTTGGATCATTAGGTGGCTCTTTTTCCAATTGAGCATTAAATTATTCTCTAAAAATATTTTAAGCACTTGCTTAAGATAGTCTAAAGCTTGCTTAAAGGTATCCCTATAGGTAGAGAAGTCATTTATGAAAACTTCTATCCTACTACCAATTTGTTGTTGGAAGATGCTTAAGATCAACCATTAGAATGTGGTGGAATCATTGCATAGGCCAAAGGACATCTTCTTGTATGTAAAGTTCCCCTAGGAACATGTGAATGTTGTCTTGGCCTAGTCCTTCAATGCTATCTAGATTTGGTTATAGCCACTATAATTGTCCAAAAAGATGTAGTAGCAATGCCTTGTAATGGTGTCCAATACCTAGTTCACAAATCAAAATGAAAAATGTTCTTTATAGGTTATCATATTTAATAGCTAAAAGTCTATACAAACTCTCAACTTTCTTTCTTTCTTTAGTACAATAACAAGTGCAGTAACCCACTTCCTATCTACAATTGGATGAATGAACCTAGCCTTGAGCAATGATTCAATCTCCTCTTTGATGATTTTCTTCAATTTTGGGTTCAAGCATCTTTGTGGCTACCTCTTTGGTTTAACAAAGGAGTATATATAGATTCTATGCTGACATATCTGAGGATCAATTCTTGTTAGCTCATGATATAACTAGGTTAAGACTATTGGCATGTTCACAACTTTCAACAATTTCTCTTTCTACTCTTAAGCAAGGGTGGAATTGATAATTACTTGCTTACCATTATTCATAAATGCATATTTCATTCCTATTGGTAGAACCTTTAACTTAAAGGGTTCTTTCTTGAAAGTTTTGGGGGTCTCCAAATCTCCCAAATTGATCTTACTTTATACATTAAAGAGTTGGTAATGAAGCTACTCCAACTTATCCATGATTTCAACATAGGAGCTAGTGAGGCTCTTAGTTAGTTTCATGAATATTTTTGATTCAACCTCATTATTTGTCTATAATTAGCCACTGGATACCCTCTTATTTAGTCACTAATACATATATACATCTTTGTATTTCCATAGTCTCTTCACACTGATTACATGCTTGAAGTGATACACGTTTGATGGTCCATAGTCTTTACACACTATGGCACCTTGTGTTACTGTACATGATGCATAGAACTCTCTTCTTCTCAATCTTACCAAATTCATTTTCCTTAGAATCTCCAAGGAAATATCTTGAATCCCCAACCTTGCATCAATAATGCTCAACCATGCCCTTCCCCTTTTTTATTTCTTCACATGGATCACCAAAAAATTGGTAGGATAGGACTACCCACAAATGGTGGTCATAAAGTCCTCTACCAATTCCAAAGAAATAGTGATGAATTGGTTTGCTAGTTCTAATCTGATATTACTCTTTTTCAAGGGAGGTAGGTTCCAAGCTTTGTAAATCTTTTTTGAAATTAAGTTAACTCCAAAACCTAAATCCAAAAATCCTTACACTATTCATTTTCAATGATCTACAAGTAAATAATAGGATTCCTAGGATAAGATCTCTTCCTAAGAAGGTGGATGTCATTGATCCAATCTATGACCACATAGGTTAACATGACAATGTGTAATGGAGGAGCTCTTTAGTTTTAAGGTAACTTGATAAGGATTTTATAGGTTCAAGGAGCAAGGTTTGTAGCCATAAGTATTTGAGAGGGCTTTGTCAGGCTATTGGTTTTAAAGAATGATCTTTCAAGGCTTAGGTTCAAGACCATTTGGCTAGGTAGTTGGATGCACGTTTACTACCCTTTTGGCATTTCATTGCTATGGATGGGTAGGTATTTCATCGTGCATGGATGGAGTACGTGATAAAGGTGTTGATGATGGTAGTGTAGGATTAGATTAATGCAAATGATGATAAAAGAGAAATGAAGACTCCCCTCTCGGAGAAGATGCTTTGTAGTCTTACAAAGGGTACTATTGATGTGAAAAGGAAGAGTGACTAAAAGAGTCATGTGGAGACACCAACTATTGAATGTAATAACCATAAGGATCAAGTTGGAAATAAGGATACTACTACCATGGTGGTGGCATCCCCCATGACTATGGATGTTACCACTATTGGTACTACTCTTAAGGTTGAGGCAGCACTCCACTTGGATAGTATTCTTATTGGTGAAATTTTTGTTGATAGTTACCTTATGAATAAGAAAACCTCCTAGGTGTTTTTCATTTTGCCAATATAGGATTTAAAGCATACACCCTAGATTCTTCTAGGTGTAACAATACAAGACAACATCTCATAGGATGTTTATATTGATAGATGTCACACCCATCATCATTAGTCTTTGAATCTACAACCTCCTCTACTACTATAGCTTTACCCTTATCTTTACAATATTATCATTTAGCATCCATTTTATTTCTTTGTTCATTGCCACTACCCCCTTAATCTCTACATTTCTCTAACTTTTTTTCCAAGGATTCCCACATCCTATCCACTTTAGTCAATATTTCTATAATAGATTTTTGGATTGGTAAGGTTTTCTCTACCCCATTTCATCAAGCAGTGCCTCCTCCTCATTCTCATAGAAATGAACCTCCCTCTTGTAAATGGAGGGATCTTCTTTGAACTCTTCTACATGTTTTTGTTTTTTGAGATCTCCTTCCTCTTTGGCCACTTGCTTTATGAGCCTTAGGATCTAATGAACCCTTAGCTTAGAAAGTCTTCCTTGGGCATAGATACCAAGGATTCTCCTTGCTTCAATTTTCAGCCCATCTATGATATGGTGCAGCTAATCCCATTGGAAGTATCCATGGCCTTGGCATCAATGCAACAAAGAGTAGTACTTACTCAAGGCTACATCTAAGACTCATGAGTACCTTATTTCCAACATTCGATTTGCCTCTATAGATTAAACAATCTAGAATACATTTGATATTTATCATTGAATAGCTCCAACATTGTACTCCATCACCAAATATATTTTGGTTCCAAGAATTGGTACGATATTTCTGCTTCTTTTATGAGTGCCCTTGAAATCAATTTCAACTTTTGCCACTCTTTTTATACAGTTTGCAAGACACAAGCATCATGGAAGGCTTGCAAATGATTCTATGAATCTAAACTAGATTTCCCATCAAACTTGGAGATATTATTCATATCCAACCATTTGATGTGGATATCCTTCAAGTTCTTTGTGTAAATTTTGACAACCTCTGAAATATTCAACATCTTTCTTGTAACTAGCAAAGGCTCATCATAGTCATAATGGTCTCAGTGATCCTTATCATGGCCATGATGCCTATGATGAGTCTTTTTGTACCTTCTATCTTTATGATGTTCTTCCATTTTCTCTTGTTCATGCCCATATTCTTTGTTTTTCTAGTAGAATCTATGATCATCCCTATCATGTCATTCATCTCTATCAGGATCTTTACTACTCTTTCTACAGTCGTTGCCTTTTCTTCTTCTATAGGAGCTAGAGAAGGAAGATAATGATAATGATGATTAAGATGAAGAGGAAGGAGAATTAGCACTAAAATTATGCCTACTACCCCCTCTTCTTTGGTCCATACCCAAATCACCATGTTTATCTTTCTCTTTATGCTTGTCATTATCCCTACCTCTAGATGTATGACTTTGGTTGTTGTCTTTTGAGGTTCCCTAATCCTTAGAAATAATTCCTTCCCCCACCAAGGTTATCCATAGTTGATTATAACATTTGGTTAAGGCTCTTCTCTCATAAAACAAAGGGGAGAACTAGTGTATTAGGACTATCCTAAAAAGAAGTCCTCAACATCTTTATGTGGTTGTAAGAACAAATAGATAGGGAGGCTCTTGGTCTTTGAGGCCTCATATCTAGGTTCCATCAATTGATCTCTCTTCCATGGAGCCTTAGTGAGATGATAGTCCTCATAGAGATGATCTTGGACTTCATATTTGGTATTAATTCTAGCAATGCTAAACTTGATAAAATTGTTCAACAACATCATAGGAATATATTGGTTAGGAGGCAACATGATGTTGCCCTCCATGTCTCCCTAGTGAGTGATGAGGTACCTCCTACACCCAACCATAAAAATCACAAGCATTCATGCATGATCCAGTTAAATTCCATGGATGGAACTAGTTGTGGCATCTAGATCATTATGCCTTAATCATAGTTCATTATCTTCCCACTTAGACTAGTGGTATCTTTGTCATGTGTGGTTTAGTCCAGAGTAAGACATATGAAAATTGATGCTGTTTTGGAGTTATGTTTCTCCTAACGATAATAAAGAAATAAATTGCTTAATCTAATTAACAACATAAATATAAAGCCTAAACTAGCTTATGGGTGATGAGTGTCCATTCCCAACTTTCCATACACATTATGAACCCACATATCCACTACTGGGATTACCAAGCACTATGCTACTAGACAAACTAAGTAATAAGGCTGCTAGGATTACCAAGTGAATGCGTCTTTATGATTGAAATTGGTCATGCTCATTCCACTAATTCATTAACATGCATGGAAATGTAAATATTAACTAAGTACATGGAATATAAATTGCATTAAAAGTAAATTTAATCTAAGTCAAAGTACTGCATTGAATAAGAATCAATCTTGATCTTATTATTGTTCATGGAATGTGTTCAAGTACATTGCCACTCGAATAAAACACTCTACAACTAACTCAAATCCACACTATGGGCACTCATTGACTATTCTCTAATATTATAGAATAAAATTGTAAGAGTTTGGCTACTCTATTAATAAAATAATTTCATAAACATGGCTATGAGCATGTATTTATATATTTTATTGCTAGGCTACATTGACGGGGCCTCATCAATGAACGAAATGATGCATCGATCAAGCCTCGTCAATGTAGCCTTGTTGTCAAAGCCTTGACATTGAAGCCTTGTTGTCAAAGTCTTGAAATTGGAGCCTTGTTATTGGGCCTAGGATATTAGAGCCAACCAAAAGGTTGACTTTTTATTAGATAACTCAACCAACTAATGACTAATTATACCACCACAACTAAATAAAAACTTATCCTAAAGTTAATAGGATAGGACAAAGCTTTCTTTACAAAATTGGAAAGGTATAGAGTTATTGATTGATGATAACTACTGACTAACTTTGAATGCCACATTACAAAATTTTATTTAAGTGGATGCATACAAAATGATAGAGTGACAAAAAGACTGGACAGGCTTTGAAGATTACAAAATTTGTAGAGGTCTTTAAAATCCATTGAAGATGATTCTTCTTATTGCTACTATAGGTGTCAAACTTCCAACCTAGATTGTTAGGTTGGGGCTTCTCTAATTATGTGCAAAATTCTTGAAGGATGGACTGAAATTTCTTCTAATCATCCCATGGATCTAGTAAACATGTGATGCTTGTGCTAATATCTTATATGCGCTATGATTTTTCCATGGGCATATCCTCCATTGTCCTTCTCTTGGCTTTGTTTCCATGCCTAACAAAAGACCTTCTTTTTTAGGCATTTCTTTTAGCATCACCTATAGCTACTAAAGGATCAACATTAGTTTTGGTAAAGTTTCCTTAATAATTAACCCTTTTCAATTCCCTTAGGTTTCATTTATGCACAAGGTGATGATAACACACTATGCCCAAGTCTAATGAGGTAACTAAAATCATCAATTATGATGTTCGAAAATAGGATGTTAGAAAAATTTCAAAATTTCAATGTAGACATCCCTAGCCCCCATGACTAATAAGCGTAACTTCTAAAGCACATAAATTTTCAAACAATTGAAACTAAAGGTTCAATTTAGAAGATGTCCAAGAAATATTGAACTTGAAAGATATTTTAATAAAAAAGTAGAAAAAAAAGTAAAAAAGAAAAGTAATTGAAAGTGATGAGAAGTAGTCCCAAAATTATGCATCAATTCAAAGAAATAATTATTGATGTTCTAGAAGATGTGAAGGTTAGCTCAAAGTCATGATTAACAAAAGTTATGCAAGTGGGTCCTCCCCAAAGTAGGCTCCTACCATAATGCCTTTGCATAATCACTTCTATAGATGTCCATGGGCACTTGAGAAGTTAAATGTAGATTATGCCTTTGTTCCAAATAACACACAACTTACATGGTTGGGATGTTGTACTATACTACACAAAACCAAAAGGCTCATAATTGCATGCAACAATGAGGTGAATAATGGGATGAGAAGGGATTGTAGAGATTGGGATGTAAGGTATTTGACCATGTCCACAATAGATTCTTATGATAAATTTGATTAGCATGATCAACATACCCATATGTCCAAGTTTAGACCAAGTCCATATCATGAACAGGAACCTCACATTGATGTGTTCCCTCTTGCTAACCACCTTGAGTCCAAAACCACTTCAAAGAATGATCATCACTTCAAAAAGAGAAGACAGGAGAAGAAGGAAGGAAGGGCCTTAGAGGGGTGTCTTCAAGCATGGGTAACATGTCTTTTCAACCTCATAACCAATGCTTGTAGCCCATTATTGTGTGTAAGGGATGTGCTTTAAAGTCCAATTATTATCTTTTTCTTCTCCTTTTTTTCTTTTTTTTTTGTATTTTATTATTTTTTTCTTTTTTGAAATATGAACCACACCATGCAAAGAAAAATCTTTCTTTTTATTGGTTGATGGAGGAGTGATGATACATTCCAAGAGGAGTCAAACCACACGAAGGAAGACAAGACAAAAATCCAACAAGTCCCCTTGAGGTCACACCCTTACCATTCCCACTTATCATTCCCTCTGTTTTCAAGGTACAATGATCATTGATTAATTTTAGTTTCATGAAAGAAGAAAAAAATTATTTCCATGAAAAAGACCTTTTATTCAAAGAACTAGAGGGATGGATAAGGTGGTCTCACTACTTTACACAATTACTTATTCAATCATCTTGATAGCAAGGAAAAAAATCCCAGCACATAGCATTGACTTCTACATCATGACTTGGAAATATTATTAATAGAGATATAAATGACATTCATAAAACATAAAGGAAATGACTTAAGAAAAGAGAAAAATATAAAGAAAAGAAAAATATTAAGAAAAGGAAAAAATATAAAGAATCAGAAAAATTTGAAAGAAATAAGAAAATGATAAGAAATTGTAAAAATAAAATGATGAAAAAAATTTATTAGTTCTTGAATTAGGATGGAGAATCTCCCCCATAGCTAATCTTATGGCCACACATTTGGGAGAGGGACTGCATAATTCCTTGGTTATACATCATTTGTTTTCCATCTATCATTGTTATTGATTTAATTAATCATGTGGTAGCACATGTAACATTGGTGATAGTCTCATTTGGATCATTTGGAGATGTATCTTCATTTGGACTTGAAGGTATTTCTATTTTTGGGGGGTCCAGATGTATGTGATTCTTCTTCTTGATTTTCTATGTTAATTCCTAGGTCTCTATGTTTAACATCCTTTTTGGTGCATAATTAGTGTACAAGATATCTATGTCTAAGTCCTTTATTTGGTCTATTTTCTTAAGTCTAGAACTAATAAGTGGATCAACTGTCTCCATGCATCATTGAAACAATTTTATATTCTCATTTTCAAGCCACTAGATGTTTTTTGGTTTAGTGGCTACAACATAGATTGGTTTTTTCTCACACACTTGCTCCCGAACTTTATTGTGGTCTATGTTAATATTTTGAATTTTCAGCCCACAAATGTACCATTTACTATTAGTAGTGATGCATGAGTGCTTTTTTCTCTCCATAGTGCTAGATTCATCACTTCTATTAGATGTTGGAGTAATGATAGATGTTAGCCTTTGCATAGGATTAGAGGACATTGGTTGTGGAAGGAAGGGTGTTGCACTTGATTAGCATTGTGCTAGTTTGAATAAGTTAGTAGGTCCACAAGTGTTGTGCTTATGTATGGGAACTATCCTAAAGAAAGGGTGTTTTCGAGATTGTGGTGGAGATATACTAGCATTATCATTTCTATGTATGTTTGCAACACAAGTGACATTTTCTCATTGATGGCATGGTGCTAAACCTTCCTATGTTGTTGTTGGTCACATATGGTAAAGGAAAGTATCAGAATATTGAGGATATGACAAAGGATAAGAGGTGTGAGGTGTTGCAAGTCAATGATATTCAGGAGAGTGGTAGTAGCGATTTGAAGTAGAGGAGGTAGAACTAGTTGGGGAAATAGGTTGGTGAACTTAATATCCATATGGGTTTGACTAGTAGTAATGATAGGGGTGGCTTGGTTATGGCTTCCCCCATAGCTATGGATTTTTCCACTATAGTTGATGATGGTGTTGAGATTGATAATAATATCCCCTAGGGCAGTATGATTGGTTGTGGAACTGTCTATAATTACCATGTGGAAAAAGAAATTTCATGGGCATGTGATTTTGTATGAATTTGGAATTTAATGCAAAAGCCCAATACTGATGTAAATGTAACATGATTGGGCAATATCCCTTTGGATGGTCATATAGGTAGATGTCACATCCATCATCTTCTTCTATGGTTGATTCTATACCCCCTTCTTCTACAACCATTTTCCCTATTTATTGATAAGTGTTCCTAGCTATTTCTTGGTTCTTCTTCCTTCATTTATTGTGATCGCTTGGTTCCCTTTGTGTTACCTTCTCCTCTACAGTTCCTATGAAAGTTGTAGGATATTCATTTATCCACTTTGACATCCAATCTAGCCTTTCCTGGAGTTCATCAAGAGATTGTTGCAATGGCAAGACTTGTTGTGAAATCACCTCATTGAGAGATACCTCTTTTTTCTCATCATAGATATGAACCCTATTCTTTTGAAGAGTTCAATCCCAGTGATATTTCTGAACATTCTCTTGTTTACATAGCTCTTCTTCTTCTTTTTCCACTTGCTAGATTAACTTTTGTATCTGATGGGCTTTTAATTCGTATAATTGACCTTGAGCATACATCCCTAAGGTCTTCCTTGTTTCATTATGAAGTTGATCTATGATGTGGAAAATTTCTTCTTTTTAAGAGAAATCATGGTTGGGACATCTATGTAGTAATAAATAGTATCTATCCAAGGCCACATCCAAGGGTTCATGATTTTCTTACTTCCACCCTTGGATTTGTTTCTGTAGGTTGGACACTCTTGCATAGTTTTGGTATTTTTCATTGAAAATTTCTACCATTGTGGACCACTGGTGGATGGAAATTGGTTCCAACAATCTATACCAACTTTTAGTTTCATCTATTAGTATCCTAGGGAAGAGCTTAAGCTTTTGCCACTTATTTTTGATATTTCGCAAGGCACAGGCATCATGGAAGGCTTATAAGTGATGTTGTGTATCAGAATCATAGCCTCCCACAAATATAGGGATATTATTCATATTGAGCCTTTTTATGTGACTTTCCCTACAATGCTTATGGGATATCTTAACTACCTCTATGATCTACATAAAGCTCTTAGTGGCCAACAAGGGTTCACTATCATCAAACATATCATGATGGAAATTTCTATTTTTATTTTTTTGATTATGATGATTTTATGTATGTTCATTTTGTTGTCTTTGATTTTGCCCTTGGGTTCAATTTCTATTTAGGTTTTGAGGAGGCCCTATGCCTTGAGGCCTTCCTTGGACTAGGACTTACTTCATCTTCTCCAGGGTTGTCTATCATAGGTGAATGTAGTCTTTGAGTGTTGTCAAGGTGATAATGAACATATGAAACTCTTGCATGAGGTTGGTCACTCCAATTTTCTTTAACATATGTCTCGTTAGTTCTCCAATGAATGTTCTCTTCATATAATGCATTATTGCTTCGTTGTGAAAGAGACATTGTTGTTGGTGTATGATGTGTGTGACTTAGTATTTTTCCAAAGATAGTTTCTTAGTGTATTCACAATGATCGTGTATGATATATCTAATCTAGATAACTAGCACCATCCTTAGCAATGCTACCAATGATGAGCAGCGAGGTACCCCTTACACCCAACCATATGAATCACAAGTGTTCATGCATGATTTGGTTAAATTCTATGGATGGGACTAGTTGTGGCATCTAGGTCATTATGCCTTGATTACAGTTCACTATCTTCCCACTTGGACTAGTGGTAACTTTTTCATGTATGGTTTAGTCTAGAGTGAGGCATATGATAATTGACGTTGTTTTGGCCCTATGTTTCTCCTAATGGTAATAAAGAAGTCAATTACTTAATCTAATTAACAACATAAATATAAAGCCTAAACTAGCCTACGGGTGATGAGTGTCCGTTCCCAACTTGCCATACGCATCCTCAACCCATGTATCCACTACTGGGATTACCAAGCGCTATGCTACTAGGCGAACCAAGAAATACTGCTACTGGGATTACCATGTGAATTTATATTTACACACAAAACTAGTCACGATCATTCTGCCAATTCATTAACATGCATGGAAACATAAATATTAACTAAGTACATGGAATATAAATTACATTAAAAGTAAACTTAATCTAAGTCAATGTGCTGTAGTGAATAAGAATCAATCTCGATCTTATTGTCATTCATGGAATGTGTCTAGATACATTGCCACTTGAATAAGACATCATACAACTGAATCACATCTAGAGTATGGACACTCATTGATTGTTCTCTAAGATTATGGAATAAAATTACAAGAGTTCAACTACTCTATTGACAAAAGAATTGCATAAACATGGCAATGAGCATGTATTTATATATTTTATTGTGAGGCTACATTGATGGGTCCTCATCAACATAGCCTTGTTGTCAAAGCCTTGACAACAGAGCCTTGTTGTCAGAGTCTTGACATTGGAGCCTTCTTGTTAGCGCTAGGATATTGAAGTCAACTAAATAGTTGACTTTTTATCAAATAACCTAGTCAATTGATGACTCATGAATCCCCATCGTACCTAGTCATTCTGATGTAGGATAAAGGTGAAATCAAGAGTGTAAGTATCTGGATGGATGTAAATAACTCAGAACTATTAAAGCACTTGTGTTTTTGGCCCTTCCTATCTTCAACTAGATTCACTTATGAGCAACAATGGAGATTGTTCCCTACGAGAAGAATCCATATTAGTGATTTCTAATTAACAGTGGGCTTTTTATCTTTTACTTTCTTAATGATTTAGCATTAATGATTCTTTACAACATCTTTATAACATTTTACTATCTTTCCTATTTAGTGGACTCATTTAGACTAAGTCCCCAATGCCAATTATGAGCAGCAAGTAGTCCATCCACACAACCATACAAATTACAGATGTTGACAAGTGATCTAGTCAAATTTCATGAACTTAGCCCTTAAATGCACCAATGTGCAAGATAGTGCTTTGAGAGTTATGATTGTTATCTTCTTGTCTTCACTTGTGTAAGCTCAATTGTATGATTAAGTGTAAGCTAACACACATAAGTTTTATTTATATTTTATATTTTATTTTATTTTATCTAAGTATGAAATAAAGAGAATTAATTAAATATTAACTATTTAACTAACTAGTGCCTTAATCTAACTATCCTAACATAAGCATCCAGGTTCACTTTTTGTTCACATCCTAAACTCACTTCCTTGCTACTAGGTTACCAAGTATCTATCACTAGGTGTACCAAATAGCCACTACTAGGATTACCAAACATTAAGTGTTATGTTCAAAGTGGTCATACTTATGTGTTGTTATTAAGTTTGTTAATTAAATAATAACATGAATTATAAAGTGCATAAAGAGAAACATTAATCTATTCTTAATGCTACAAGGAGTTCCAAGAATCTCATCTTTATTGTCATCACATCAAAGTATTCAAGTACATTGATGCTTAAATAAGGATCTATACAATCCTTCAAGTCCTACTATGGGCACTCAGAAAATATTCTAACCCTGGGCTAGGAAAACTACAAGACTCTGGCTAAGCTACTAACTTAACATTCCATAAATACAATGGATATGTGCATTTATATAGGCAAGACTAGATACTACATTGATGCATTTACATCGATGCATCAAATCATCCATTGATGGGGCTACGCTGACAGATGCCCATTAATGTAGCCAATTACATAAATCATTAACTATTAAGAATTACAAAGAGCAACAACCATTATCAAGAGAGCTACAATCTTACATTTCTATGATATTAATATTACTATCAATTACAAAATGTGAATCTCTTTGTCAAAGATCCTAAGCCATTAACATTCTATTATGAATATAGTGAAAAGATTCAAAAAAAAAAAGCTTCAAAATCTAACATGGTATTAGAGAAAACTAATAAAAATGTTAAATGGGTTTTCTTAATTTAATTAGACTTTGACATTTTAAAAACTTAAAAACAATGCAACCATAAGCCTTCATCCAAATTACCATTCAAAATAATTGGAAGAGAAATTCACTAATTATAAGAATAAAGAAGTAATATGTATTATCAATGACTTACTTTTCTCAATACAATAATATGGTAGGCAATGTAATGGGTAGAAAATAGTTTAAGTAGGCTTGTAGTGGACAAAAGTAAGTTCAACCTAAAATGTTTTATGTTAATAGATGTGTAACTTATTAATAAGAAAATTTTCAAAAAATTTGATGAAGGATGACGTTGCTTGTCAAATTTCATACATTATATTTGAGTATAATGGAGTGCTCAATTATCGAATGGTTTTGCCTAAAACTATGTTGAAACATGACTTTGATGTTATGTATTTTGATGCATAATATTTGAATAATAGAAAATACCATTTGAAAACTTGTTTCAAGAGGCTATCAACTATGGTGCCTCCCATATGGGTACAGAAACTCAAGAATAATCTTAGTTGGTAAAGTAATGTGGTGTTTTTAATACTTTCTATGATTACTATGAAAGTAATAATTAATGATCTTGTTTGATTTGAAAAGGCATAGTAATATAATCACATACATGTTTTGTAATAAAATATGCAATAGTAGATATAACGAAAAGAAAATTAATGATAAACTATAAAATTAAACAATGCTACTAATATGTGCTGAAAAGTAAATAGTTTTATGATGTAAATAAATTGAAAGACTAAAATAAATTCAAAATAGAACATCAATGAATTTAGTTTTGTAACAGATTTCAGAAACCTAGATAACCTATAATTAAATATAAACATTTATTATGATCAATTTTAATACTATGTAGGAAATGAAATATATATTAAAAACACTATAAATAATAGTAACTTCAAAATAGGTTTAAATATAAAACAAAGAGTAATGCTCATATAATAGGAAAAATGCTACTAAAATAAAGTGATAGTGGAGTAAATTGAATATTGGTAATGATCAGTACTAAAGAAATTTAACAATGGCTTATATTGACTTCATACAAGATATTTGAAAACAGCAACTGAAATCACACCTACACCACACCAATAGAAAAATAGATAACAAAAATAAATAAATATCACTTAGCTTTGAATAGAGCTTTAGATTTTTTCTACAAGGTGAATTGTTGCTTGAACAAGCTTGTCTACCTATACCTCAAGAAGATACACCTCCTCTAGTAAGGCTATGTACCAAGTCGTATGGTTTGCTAGAAGTTATTGGTAGAGCACCTAGTTAAGATAGAGATTGACTATGAACTCATCTACCTCAATGTATAGAAACTAGAATTAATCTAAAAATGACACAAAGGAGATAGTATCACGTAAGGCATGGGGTTCAAATTCCATAAGGAAATCAACTAGTATGAAACTACTATCCTTTTCGTTGAAACTAGAATTAATATAGGGAAACATTAAATTACTTAGGCTTGACAAACAGAAGCCTAGAAGTTCTAGAATATTCTAATCTTCCTATCTAGTTTCCCCAGTGCAAAACCTTCCTATTCTACTAATAGCTTCTACCTTTTGAAGTTTGGCTCCTTCTAATTGTTTGCATCACTAACCATTTGACTTCTTCCATCTTTTTATTTCATACTTGCAAAAAACCAAGTGACTCAAACAAGATCACTTGTCCATATATAAAAAACTAATATTCTACTAATAGCATTTAAGATAGTTAAATGTTAGAGTAATAGAAGATTCTTTTGGTTTTCTTAAAATAAAAATACTAGAACACCAAAAACAATGATTTCAAGGAATTTAGATGGATTATCCTACTAAGGATTCCCGTTTCATTACTATATCAATATTCTCATAAGTATTATGGCCAACATCTTCAATGCAAGGATCCTTAGAAGGCATTGAGTAGTTTTCTTAGAGATAACAAATAATTTTGGTTGTCTCTAATTATCCTTAATACTCATATGATCATGTTTTTTTTGATGGTGCAACATTAGTTTTGCTTGTTTCATAGTTTTGTTAATGTCCTTGATTTTGCTAATATTATTAGGATTCATCTCATTTTTGTTGATGTCATAGGTTCCACTAATGTTATCATAGGTTTTGCTAATGTCATCCGAGGTTCTACTAACATCAAGATAGGTTCTACTAATGTCAACATAGGTTCCAATAATGTCATGGGTTCCACTGATGTCATAATAGGTTCCACTGAAGTTATTATGGGTTTCATTGATAGTACCCATAGAATATGGCTATGATTGGAATTATCTTGGAAAATGCTATGGAATAATGCAATCAAATTAGAGAATTGCTTTCTTTAAAAAACTATATTTATCATTTTTGAAGCATTATATTAGAAACAGATCCAATAGGTTCTAAATGTATGCTCTTGAAGAAATAAAAATCTCTAATAATAATAATAATAATAATAAATAAGCAATGCTACTTAATACTAACAATAATTATAATTAATCTCAAGGATCATAAAATGTATCTCTCACACACCCTTATCTCTTATCAAGTTATTATACAAAGAGTTGATGACCAAAAATAATGAGCCTAGCAGTTGTTGATACAAAACCTTATTGAGTTTTGGCCCTATGTCAAGCATGGGTATGTTAAAATTAATAATGCCTAAGTGCTTAATGCCCAATGAATAAGGAGTAAGAGTGAGATTCTTAAACCCTAACCAACTCAATCTTTCTCTCTTCGTCATTGTTATCATATTTTTAAATGATTTTAATTAACTTAACTTCTTCCAAAAATTTTCTTTTTAACTTGGCAAACTTGTAAACTTTTTCTACTTCAACTTTTGAAGCAATTAGATTCATTTTCCAACTTTTAAACTAAAATAAATCCCAATAACCTAAATGGATATCCTTAAAAGCTAATTTTAAAGGATTATGTGTAGGTTGTGTGCAACAAGAGCTTGTTGGTGATCACACTATCCTCCTAATCAAAGAAACTGCTTACAACAACATGCTATTCTTTTTTTTCCCATGTTCATTGTCATGCTTTACCAACTTCCAAGTTGATTTAGAAAAATGTCATACCTTTGCAATACCGCTTTTATTGTTTCAAATATAATGTATGTAGTTTAGCACCCATGGGTATAATATAGTGGTCAACATGCTCATCTCTTACTTGGGAGGTTATGGGTTTTAATTGGGTGTAGCAACAATAGAGTAACCTTATGGTATGACACTCTTATCTTGTAACTCAGTATTTACATTTAGTTTTAAATCAAATTTTGTTTTGGGAAAAAAAATTCTAAAACTATAAAAAATGGTCAGATTTTCAATGTAAATTATCTAGAATTGTATAAACACTCTCCTCATCTTGTTATAAATAAATATAGTAAGCTAGTAATACAATACTAATATGAATCTAGGTTATGTTCTTCTAGTATTTGTACTTAATTTTCACCTAAATTTTATTTTTGAAAAAAAAAAAACTACAACAAAAACGTTACATTTCTCATGTAAATGATCTAGGATAGTCATTCTAGGATAGTAAAAAACACTCTCCTGGTTATAAATATGCACATAAATACAAAACGGCTTGCTACGCTATTGTTCACTTACCACCTCCACTAAAGATAAGAGTATTTATGGTAGTTCATGCGATATAATTTCATTCTTTAAAATAACCTTAAATAAAAAACAAAACCGTTGCACGAGCAAGATTGTAGAGCTAAACTCGAGCGTACAAAATAATGGTTCAAGCTTTCCTCAAAATTAAAGCAAAGCAACGCAACGCAACGATACGCAGATGTAACTTGGAGTTTTATCGAAACTCTAAATGAGGATAAATAAATAGATAAATAAAATTTTATTAATAACTGTTCTATGAGCCCGCTGAAAAGTTCTCACTTAACACTCATTGTCCACGTGGACCCTCTTCAAAAGATGGAAGTAAATTCGTACCGTTGTTCAGATGAGTGCCATAAGTGGTATTTAACGTCGACTGGAACACCTATTTTTAGACAAAGAGAAACACCTTTTAAGACTCGCCACACAAGGCCATTTAATTTTTATTTTTTGGCGCCCATACCCCATTTCCAGTTTTGTGCACGGCTCATTTCGGTAAAGCAACTTTATGCATAACCTTAACATATAACTACAGGCCATTTGGTAATGCAACTTTGTGAATAACGCTGTGCATAACCCTAATGCAATGTGCATAACCCTAAAGCTTTATGAAAGGTTACATCCTTTGCATTCTATAAATAACACAGATAATGCCTGAAAACAGTGCACACAGAGCAGCAGAAGGAATAGGGCTCGAGTTCTGCGCAGATGCAGCTCCAACATTCTAGCCGTAGATGCGCAGATAAGAACAGGATCCAAGCGTAGATCAGGGCGCGAAACAAGAGGGGACTCGTGGAAGCCCCATCCCTAGGCCAGCGGACTGACCGAGTTCGGGGACAGGTGAAACCAGGAGAGTGCAAGCTCAACGCCTACTACGGTGTTGCTGGCTCGCGCTCTCGGTGACCAAGACATGGTCGACGAAATGCTTTGCCTTGAGTCTTTCCGAGTCAATTACACAGCAACGTTTCTCTGCGGGGTTTTTGTTTATGAGTAGAGACAGACTTCTGCCTGCTGAAAGAGAGAAAAACAGAGAAAGAAAACGTTATCCGTTACTGACGTTCACCGTTGCTGATAGACATGTCTGGCATCACGCATCTGTCATTTGCTGCCTTGCACGACATATGTGCGCCCCACAGTCTGCCACTTATTCATCTCCAACCATGCCCGAAGAGCCCCTGCCCGAGTTGCTGTCAGGGTTACATCGAGCCTCTTCTGTTTTCACCTCCGTCCACGTCTCCGTTGCTGCTGATGGACGCGCAGCCTCGTAGATAGAGAGTTGGGGCACACCCAAAACCTGCCGCCCGCTGCCGTAGTCACCGGTGAGCTCATTTATTTCATTATGTTTTCCTTTATTTTATGAGTTTTAATTTTATTTCATTATGCTTTGCGTTATTTTATTTTCTCTCCACCAATCAGCCAATCAAATGATTCTAATGTTTTATTTTTTTTGTCAGTCTTTTATTCATTGTTAATGTCATGAAGATAATTGGTTGATTGTCTCATAGACTTAGTTTCATTGGTAGAAAATCTATTCAGTTACCAGCATTCCATTTCCCTTAGGGGCTATTACTTACTATTATGCGCAGTTACATACTTATGAAACATTTAATATTTTCTGCTTTTCTTTAATGGTCATCTTGCTTTCATGTTGGTGGGTTTGATGAGCAGGTTTCAACCAAAGGAGAATAGGCAAAAGGTAAGGCAGCACCAAAAGAAGGGGATAGAAAATCAAAATAGATAAAACCTTACCGAGAATAAGATGCAAGGATTTATTTATTTTTTGTGGTTTTGGGGTTTGGGGATAAAAAAAAGGTTCCAAAAACCAGTTTTGGGGGTGCTACTAGAATGGGGAGCACCATCGGCCGAATTTATGCTCTCACCATGGGCCGAATTTATGGTGAGAGCTTGTGAGCATTGGCCCTGCCAAGGACGAGAAGAAAGACGATAAGAAAAAACACGATACTAAGAAGGATGAAAATAAGCCTTCTCAACTTGTAGTTTACTATGATCGCTACTATAATTGGTCCTTGTATCCTGCATCTCTCATGCCAAACAATTTATGCTCTCACAAGCTCTCACAATAAATTCGGCCGATGGTGAGAGCATAAATTGTTTGGCCGAATTTACTTGCCAAACAATTTATGCTCTCACAAGCTCTCACAATTTATGCTCTCACCGTCGGCCGAATTTATGCTCTGAAAAATTACTAGCCAAGGATGATTCAAAAATCACTAAGGATGATTCAAAAATCCCAAAAATTATTTTTCTTAAGGATGATTCAAAAATCCCAAAATTACTGGCCAAGGATGATACTATCTAAACCACTAGCTAAACAATTTAAACAAAACAAAAAATAAAATACATAACTCACAGGACCATGACAAAGAGGCTGAAATCTTTACTCTAGCAAGCCATCTTACAAGCAGTCTTCTTTACAAATCTTCCAAGATCCCAAGTGTGATGTGTGAGACCTCTTGTTATCCTATAAAAGTGTAATGTATGAGACCTCCCAAAAGTCCCAATCAAAATTTCCTTTCATGACAATCCTCTACTTACTTTAAAAAGATTCAGCCAACTTTGACAAGTACTGTGAGTTGTCGAAAATTTCCTATTTTGTTCAACTGCCTAGTCTATGGCATCCTTATAATACCTACTTGTAACAAATAAAATTTTGCAAAAGCATTTGAGCACAACTTCGCAATCTACTCCTAATTTTCCCCAGAGAAAGAGATAGTTCCACAAGAAAATTAGAAATAGAGCAAGATTCGATGGAAATAAGTAGAAAAGAAAAGAGAGCAGATTTGTGTAGACCTCAAATATTTAAACAAGGTAAAATGACACGAGTAAACACTTTACAATAAAACTATCCCAAATTCAATATCTACGAATTGTTCAAACTTCCAAGGCTCAAACAAGCAATATCTACAAGACAATCCTACTATGCTACCAAAAATTGCTGCATAAATTACCACGTACGAGACTCCATTTTGACTAGATAATAGATGTCAACGATTGCATTCAAATAGAACCTTTAAAAGACTTGACAATTTCTAATTGAAAAACCACGAGAATTCATTTTAAAGATAAAAAGAAGTTATTCTGGTCCCATCAAAATACCAAAGATTCTCTGAACCCTCTCGACTACTGAATTTTTCAACGGCGTGACTACAAATAGAGGCTCTCTTACAACAATCCCAATAGTAGTTCCTATACGTTGCACAATAACAAAATTTACTACTAAAATGCTCTTAAGGCTTTTAAACACAAGCGCTTCTATGGCAAAATTTTAAAAGAAATTTTTATCGAGCAACAAGAACAATAAGAGCAATCTAAAATTCCCAAAATTACTTGCCAAGGATGATACTATCTAAACCACTAGCTAAACAATTTAAACAAAACAAAAAATAAAATGCATAACTCACAGGACCATGACAAAGAGGCTGAAATCTTTACTCTAGCAAGCCATCTTGCAAGCAATGGTGAACGCGGAAGATGTTGAAAGGCGACGGCAGAGAGGGCTGTAGCGGCACCAGCGCAATGTTATTTATGTACACTGATAGAAACACGTGGCTGCGGCAGTCATGAAAATGGGATTGAATCAAAAACGGATATAAAAAACATTCGTCTCTGCCCAGCCGCAGCCACAATCTGGTGCTGTTGAGTCTGGAGAGAGTCCCCCGCTGCTGCACCTATCTTCAGGGTTTCTGGTTCTTAACGCCGTGAGGGTTTTAACAAAAAAATCTGCACAACGCTGACATTTTTCAGACAAACCAATAGCGCCGATCATTCTTGACCGATGGCGATCCTCTTCCTACACCGGCATCGCACTTGTAGTCCCTAATCTATGTAAAAAAATAAGAACAGAAATCCATTAGCCAAAAACAAGGAAACTGTGTTCTGGGCAGCTTCAAAACCACGGCAGCCTGCATTTGGGGGAATAACGCTCCAAGGTTTTCTGGTAAAGAGAATATTACACTTTTGGGTAGTGCCAGACCTTTGAAGAATGTAATTATGTATGAAATTCAAGTCCAGCACTATGAAGCCTTGGATGCCGATTCATTGCTTATATATTTGTCGGAGTCATTGGCAAAATGTATTCATTATGTATATAGTTTTAAAGAATTCATGGGATAGTTATATGAACAAACCATTTGGCCACCATAGCTTTTATTTTCTATAGTGGTAATTTTTTGTGAAAATTATAACTTCTTAGCCTTAATTCCATGATGTTTATAACCACCACCAAGGACACTTGTCAATTGTAGCATTTTTTATCTCTTTGGTGGTTGAAACCACCCAAAATTGTTGTAACTTACCTAACTTGTTGGACAAGTAACCTCCTAACTTGTTGGGCAAGTAATCTCCTAATTGGTTGGCCAAGTTACTTGGGAGAGAAGTTAGGTGAGATATTTTTGAATATGTAACTTCTCTACCTACCTTTGAACCCTATAAAAAGGCTTCAAGGGTCAAGGGGGATCATCACAAGGGGTCTCACACATCACACTCGGGATCTTGGAAGATTTGTAAAGATGATTGCTTGAAAGATGACTTGCTAAAGTAAAGATTTTAGCCTCTTTGTCATGGTCCTGTGAGTTATGTATTTTATTTTTTGTTTTGTTTAAATTGTTTAGCTAGTGGTTTAGATAGTATCATCCTTGGCAAGTAATTTTGGGATTTTTAGATTGCTCTTATTGTTGTTGTTGCCTGATAGAAATTTCTGTTAAAATTTTGCCATAGAAGCGCTTGTGTTTAAAAGCCTTAAGAGCATTTTAGTAGTAAATTTTGTTATTGTGCAACGTATAGGAACTACTATTGGGATTGTTGTAAGAGAGCCTCTGTTTGTAATCACGCCGTTGAACAATTCAGTAGTCGAGAGGGTTCAGAAAATTTTTGGTATTTTGATGGGACCAGAGTAACTTCTTTTTATCTTTAAAGTGAATTCCCGTGGTATTTCAATTAGAAATTGTCAAGTCTTTTAAAGGTTCTGTTTGAATGCAATCGTTGACATCTATTATCTAGTCAAAATGGAGTCTC
>MNCI01023788.1:12430-49627 GCA_015680685.1 Gnetum montanum | reverse complement strand
AGAGGTGTTGGGTTGGTAGTTTGAAAGGTTTTTCTCTAATTGATTCACTAGAAAATACAGTTTTGTTTAAGACAAATGATCAATTGTTCAGAGTTCATGACAATCCACTACCAACTATTTTAGTGTCAAAGAAGTATCCACTGGATCTAACAACATTTAAAAACCCAAATGTTCATCCAGAAGTCGCTAGTACAGAAACAACGGAAAGGGTGTATACGTGTTGTCACAGTATGAATTTCATATTGTCGTCACTTGTCAAAAGGAGAAGGGTTTGAAACTTGAACCCCTGCCGTGGCGCTTAGCCATTACTTCCACGTGACCGTGGAAAGAGATTAGAGGGACTCAACAACAGCATCGTCATGATTCATGAGGATAAATAGGAACCCATTGTGTAGGCAAGAATCCCACATCCCTGCATATCTCTTCCGACATGGGGAATTTACTTGCTTTTTGCCGTTTTCACTCATGTCTGTGCTTGATGCTTTCTGCTACGCTCTTGGACTGTGTTCTTCTTGATAATGGAGCTGCAGCGCAGCAACTCGGATGGACCAAAATCAGCAGTAATTGGAGCCGAACGGGCAGCTTCTCACCACTGTTCTGGCCATGGCTATATCTTCACTGATTCTTGGCTAGGGCCAAACCTGCGATCCAGTTTGTGAGTGCAATGACTTTTTTGAATCAGATGTGCAGTCAAGAAGCACAATTGCCTTGTAAATGTTCTTAGGTTCCCACTTCCTCTTTGTTTCCCTCTTTGCAAAATTTTGTTCCCGTCAGTCACTCTTGATTTGAGCAGTGATTAAGCTTGCAAGTGTTTGTTTGGTTTTCCCTTTGAAATTTTTGATTTGCAGTCTTGATCCGGGGTTCCTAGAGCCATTTTGGATAAAAAATGCACAGGCCAGCTCTTATGTTGTTCATCGTGGCACCAGATGAGCTATCAAAGCAATGATTATAGCGATGATAAACTCCTTACGCCAGAGTTAGATGATTGGATAAGAAGCCTTCATGAGTTAGTAGGCAATGCGGTGGTTAAGAACAAGTATATTGTTCTGGGTGCTGGATCAACTCATCTTTTCAACGCAGAAATTCATAGTGTTTCTTATTCTAGTTCCGACTAATGTATGAAGCATCAGTCACTTCTTGTCGCCTCTGCGCCATACTTCTTCGTGGGTTGCCAAACTTTTATTACTTGTATTCATCTATATATGTGCCACCATTACAATAAGATTAATTAATACATAACCCATAATCATAATGTAACGGGTTTTTGAGTTGCTGCCTGCAGTCTTTCGGAACTCAGGCGGAGACGTTCGATTCGTTGAGGTATAGGTGGGAGGAGATTCCAAGAAATACGTCAGTAAAACCGAAGGCAAAAGATTTGTAGAGGTAATAGCAAATCCCAATAACCCAGATGAACAACCCTAGAAATCAATTTTAAATGGTGATCTGAAGATTGTGTCCGACAGAGGTCCTTGGTGGCCACACTACACTCCCATGACTGAAACTGCCGACGACGACCTCATGATATTCTCTCTTTCCAAGTTCACTGGTCATGCCAGTACCAGATTTGGCTCTGTGATTAACAGAAATATACCGTGCCTTCGGAAGACTACTCTTATTTTTAGGTCAAGTGTTATTCTATTATCCTAACATGTTATGTATTGGTTGAATAATGCAGATGGGCACTTGTGAAAGACGAGGCTGTCTACAACAGAATGAAAGACTACGTGGAGAATGATATAAGCCTTGTATCACACGATGCTCAGTTCAGAGCCACAGCACTACTAAGGACTGTCGTCAAGGGTTACCAGGAAAACATAAGCCGCCAAAAGATGTTTGATCTCCGGTACAGCTAACTGCAATGACGATGGAAGAAGGTTGCAGATATCTTCCGCAAGACTGATCGTTTTACCCTGCAGAACACCAATTCCAAGTACTGCAAGTACTGCAACTTTTTCAAGAAAGTCATGCAACCCTCTGAAGTAAACTTTTTCGCCCATGCACATCTAAGTTTTAATCTACGTGAGTGAATGTTATATATATATATATATATATATATATGTGAGTGAGAGCGATTGAATCATGAAGCAAGGAGATGGTTTTTTCGCTTGTAGCGTTTGCATGGGTGACATGCAACTGGGATGAAGACACAAGTGTCTTTGAATACTGGAATCCAAGCCCACTGGATACTGGAATCCAAGCCCAAAATGGTACCAACTTCGAAGGGAATATTTATCAGGCGTGAAACGAAGAGATAATTTCGAAATGCTTTATGGAAAACTCAAAAGCTTAATCGAAGGCTCTTCTGCTTATGCTGAAATTATCCGTGGGCCTGACTCGTATGCCAAACCTATATAGATATATATACCTAGCTTATGCTGCCGCAAGAAACAGCATCCTCAATAAAAGAAGTTGCGATGTTTACTGTTATACAGTGTTTAGGATTATGAATCATGATAAATCTGCCGGTTGAATTATATTTAAAAATATCAAAAATATAGCTAAATTTATTTATTTATTTCTAAAAATAAAGTTTATTATAAAAGTTGTATCGACTCAATTTGGGTCCGCACATTTTCTGATCATCGATGATTTACACTGACATAGAAAACATAGAAAATTATGCTGTTATATTGATGATTTACCACTGACATAGAAAATTATGCTGTTATATTGATGATTTATCACCGACATAGAAAATTATGCTGTTATATTGATGATTTATCACCGACTTAGAAAACTATGCTTTTATAGTTATCCTGAAAAACACAAAATGTAGTTATCCTGAAAAACACAAAATGATAAAAACAGCTATATGATAAAAACAGCTATATGCAAAAACATCTATATGCATGATTTACCCTATGCTGTAAGGAAATCTCGAAAGCTTGATGGAAGGCTCTTGACCTGAAAAATATCCGTAAATTATGCGTGAGTCAGGATCTTAAAAATTATATAGATATATACATCAATTTATGCTATGCATGGCTTATCTTATATCTATCTCATGTATAATTTTCTTTCAATGTCAATCTTATTAGAAAAGAAAATTTATTACTTGAATATGTTTAAAAAAATTTTTAGATGAACACCCTAATCTAAGAAAATTTTTTTCCTTCATGTGTAATTAACTTTGTACTAAAGACTAATTCAAATAATTCAAATAAATAAGAAGAAACATTGCTAAAGTTCTTATATAAATTTTTTTTAACATAATACCTGAAGAAAATATTATTTTTGTTATATTCATTTGTATTTTAAGATGAAAATATAGCCCATAACATTTAGTAGGGTAGGGTAATGCAAAAAATAAGGTTGGAATTCATATCACATGTTTATTATTTCTTCATTATTTAGTGCATTAGAAAGACCCAAGTGTTAAGTTTTTCTTTCCTTTTGTGTTATGTACTATTTTTTTTAATTGAATCCAAAGGTACATGGTATAGGAATTTGTTGCAATGATAGAGAATCTAAAAGTATATAGTAGGGGTTTTGCAATGATGGAGAAAAAGGTGTGTATTCTAATAGCCTTGTGTATTAATCTTTAAAAATTTCTTACTTGTATGTGTTTATGCATAAACTCTAGTGACAACAACAATAGGAAAGAAAACTTGTTTAAGGAGACTATTGCCTAGGATGTCTCTCGTATGGGTACGGAAAGCTGGGAATTGTCTCAGTTAGAGAGGGCTACGTGGTCTTTTGAAAATAGTAAAAAAAATGAAAATTTTAATTGAAATGAGTGTCTCAAATTTAAGAATGCAAAAAGTAACCAAAATAAATTTTCCCTACTTCCCAACTACTGTTGGTAGATCGTCACTGATCCATTGCAAACAGTACTATAGCTAGCACTGTTTATAGCCGCCAAAGAAGAAACAGAGAGAGAAGAGGTTGAATGAAGTGGCCTACTGATGCATCTCTGATGCATAGAAAGAATGTTCCTTGTTGCCAACATGAAAGAAGAAAAATTTTCTCTGTTTGAAGAACCCTACCGTGGATGCAACACCCACCAAAAATAGTACAAAACTATAGAGCCCATGCCTGTAACTACTACTGTCAACTGCTACAACACTGCAACAAAAAGAGAGAGAGAACAAGCTACTAGATCCTGCTATCACATGTTAGTAAATGCATTGCTATCTCCAATCCTATGTTTTTTGCTATCATGAGTCTACCATCATCACTTGTCCACCGTGAAAAAAGAAAGAAAATCGTAGCCTCTTGTTTCTTGCTAAGATTGTTGACCATTGTCCACACAGCTCTATCATTGCTGACTATCACCAATCCATTGTCAAGAATAAAGAAACAAGACTGCAAAACCTTCCTATAGTGTCTGTTGTCTATGTGTGTCAACTGCGCCACTATGACCCCAAGAAAAATAGGAGAAGAGAAAGAGAGAAAACCACTGTCCACTAGTTTCTTAGCCCCTAGAGACCCCCTACCCATTTGCGTGCACCTTAATTGAGAGAGGTGCAGTTGTTCAGAAAGAGAGATTGATTTGTTAAGTAGGCCCTCACTCCTTCCCCCTTCTGCATCATCTTCATTCTCTATTTTATAGTTGCCCTCTAGTGACGTTTCATCTCCTTGCATGTCGATACACCTTCCCGCATGTTGGTCCACCTCCTCGCACATCAGTTCACCTTCCCACACATTGACTTGCATGTTGGTCCACCTCCCCGCACATCAGTTCACCTTCTTGCACATTAACATTACTTGGTGAGATGGTATATGATTTTATAGGACAATTTTGTTATCATGGCTCTATGCGATAGCATGGCCAAGGTTGGCCACAACACTTAGCCCCCAAACAACAAATTACATGCAAGTGCAAGGAGCAACAAAAACCATGAAATCTTAAAAGAAAAATAATAAAATAAAATATTTTAAAAAAATAAATTTAAAATTGAATAATAAAACCACCTCACCCAACTTAGAATTTAAGTAAGGACCACCAAAATCAAAAATTTAAAAATGGGACTAGGAAATGAGGGTTATAAAAAAAGGTTTCAATAACAACAATTTTCAAAAAACGAGAAGCATAAAAAGGTAAAAAATAAAGGGTCTAAAGAGAAAGGTTTTTTTTTTAAATTAACAAGTTCCAAGACTAGATCAAAACATGAAATAGACACAAGGAAATGGAAAAAAGAGCTAATAAACAAAAGGAAAGAGAAAGGCCTTCTTTCTAGCACCAAAAAGATGTTGATGCATAAATTTTGGTCACACCAACACCTCAAAAAAAAAAACTCATTTTAGGATACTGCTACCTAGGGTGCCTTTCGTATGGGTATGGAAACCTAAGAATAGTATTAGCTAAAGAGGGCCATGTGACATTTTAAAACAAAATGAATTAAACCAAAAAGTTAATTGAATTCAAGTTCAACAACTATCTTAAAATTCAAGACTTCATGAAAATATAGTAGGTAGTAAGAAAATTTAAATTTTCCCTTGGTTCCTTGCTACTACCACCAATTCATGCCATATCATCATTGTAGATACTACTATAGCTGACATTACTCGTAGCCACTAGGAGATGTAGAGAGAGATTTATCCGATGTTCCACTGCCATGTGCCTCATTGTTGCCTATCACGCAACCTACCGTTGATGGTAAAAAATATAGGGAGACTACTTGTTATAACATCACCCTTGCCAAAGAGACAAAGAAAAGAGAACCTTGTTTTAGTCATCAATTTGGATCTACAGAGAGAGGGAAAGAGAGACAGAGAGAGAGATCCTACTACCAACTACTATTATTTGCCATTGCTGCCAAGCAAAAAATCCTTGTGGCAGCAAGGACAAAAACCCCCTTGTTCAAGGACGTGCTACTGCTACTATTGGATGTTACCATCGCTGCAATTGTAGACCACTATTGGAAGAGAGAAAACTATAATCCCTCTGCTAGCAAAAAGGATCATAGCCAACATTGTTCGTAGCCACTGAGAGAGGAAGAGAGAGAGATCTATTCCACCACCAACCACCATTATGGTTCACGGTTCTATCCACCACCATTTATTGGAGAAAGAAGGATAGAAAGAGAGATGTTGGTGTTTTCCAATCTACATGCTATAGACACATCGTTCATAGCCTTTATTTCTTGGCACACACATTTTTCTTTCTACCACACGCATTGCTAGAGATAGGAGAGGCTAGACCCTAATGAGAGAGAGGCTAGCCCCAATGAGAGAGAGAGAGGATGGCCCCTTTGTTCCTACAATTTCTATGGGTACTATTGCCATCATAGGTTTCTTGGCTACTGCATGGGAAAGGGGAGGCCCGTTAGAGCCTACCACGCACCCTACTACTACTAATGTGCCACTATCTGCATGTTTGTGTTTTCCACTGCTACCTTAGAAGCTTGCCTACCTATCACGTGCTGCACAAGGAAGTCACCTACTTCTTCTAGTTGTAGTTTCCACACACCACCATTATTATCATGATCACCACTGTCATGTGCCCTACCAGAGAGGGGAGAGGCTGGGTGATGATGATACGCCAAAGAAAGAGAAACTATCATCTACTGGTTTCCTTTAGAGTGGGGAGTCCTCAATAGATGATTCACCTATTGCTTATTTCTTAGCCCTCCACTTATGCTAAGAATCCTTTACTTCCTCCTACAATAGTTTGTAGTGTGCCTTATTGTTGCAAGAGAGAAAGGGAAGGTTGTAGGCGTAAATCTCCTTCTAGCACCAAAAAGGTGTTGATGCATAAATTTTGGTCACACCAACACTGGAAAAGAAAACTCATTTAAGGATTTTATTTCCTAATGTGCCTCTAGTATGGGTACAAAGACTTGGGAATAGTCTCAACTGGAGAGGGCTACATCACCTTTTGAAAATAGTAAAAGAATGAGAATTTTAATTGAAATGAGAGTTGAGAATTTAAGAATATAAAAGGTAACTAAAAATTTTTCCTTCTTCCCAGCTACTACTACTAGATTGTCGCTGGTCTATTGCAAACATTGCCATAGCCAACACTGCCTATAGCTGCCAAAGGACAAAGAGAGAGAGAGAGAAGAGGTTAGATGAAGGAGCCCGCTGATGCGTCTCTAACACATAGATAGAACATGCCTCATTGGCAACATGAGAGAGAAAAATTTGTTCCTGTTTCAAGAACCTTGTTGCAGATTCACTACCCACCAAAAATAGAATGGAACTGTAAAACCCACACCTGCAACTGCTGCTATCAACTACTACAACACCATAGTGGAGAGAGAGAACGAGTTCCTAGATCTTGCTATCATGTGCTTGTAGATGCATTGCTATCTTTAGTCCTATGTTTGCCATGATAAGGAGTCTGCCAAGAAAAGGGAAAAGAAATTCGTTATCTCTTAGTTTCTTGTTAAGATTGATGACCATCATCTACGTAGCTCTACCACTACGGACTATCACTGATTTGTTGCCAAGAATAAAGAAATAGAACTATAGAACCCACCTACAGTGCCTTCCATCTACATGTGTTAGCTACATTGCTATCACCCCAAGAAAAACTGAAGAAGAGAGATAGAAAAAACCATTGTCGACTAGTTTCTCAGGCCTTGGAGAGCCCCCTACCCATTTGGATGCACCTCAATGAAAAGCGGTGTAGCTATTTGGAAAGAGAGCGCAATTTTTCAAGGAGGCCCTTGCTCCTTCCCCCTTCAAAATCATCTTCATTCTCTATTTTATAGCAACCTACTAGTGACATTTCACCTCCCCAAATGTCAGTCTACCTTCCTACACATCAGTCCACCTCCCCACATATTGATTTACCGTCTCACAAATTGATCCACCTTCCTACACGTCGGTCCACCTCCCTACACATCAATTCAACTTCCTACACATTAACATTGCTTGTTGAAATGGTATATGATTTTATAGGATAGTTTTATTGATCATGGCCCCATGCGATAACATGGTTGATGTTGGCCACAATAATATGCATAGTGTGACTTTTACTGATGCCCATGTTTCTTACTTAGTCATTAAGTAAAATAAAATATATGTATAAAATCTTTCATTATATTTTATAATCATTTTAAAATTTTCTTGGGATTATATACTTATTATGATATCCAAGATGATTCATGAAATTTAAAACAACAAAATAAATTAACAAAAATACAAAAGAATATGCTTCACGAAAAAACTAGAAAACTTTTAGCAAGAAATAGGCTCCTAGATCATAATTGGTATTAATTTTTATGGTAGCTTTTGTTTGGTTATTGATTTCAAGTAATGGCATGCTTGAAAAAAAATCAAAATTAAAAAATTCTTCATAATGGTTATGAACTATGGGGATGTACTTGCAGGATCTTCTAGTCAATGAAGATCTCTAGCAAGTGATAGCTAATTCAAAGCTCAACACCATTACACAATTACACTAGAAGGCCTTGGATACAAAGGTAAAAATAAGAATTTATTTATGTCTTTCTTGTTTGATGCTTGTCAACATTTTTGGAATTATCACTATTGAGGTCTTGTAGGAACAGTTAAAAGATTTATACTAGATAAAATCTATTGGAAATACATTATTTCATAGAAAAAATTTACATGCACTCAGGATGCTAAAGTAATGTCACTTACTAACATCTAAGTGTCTTTAACGATATCATGATGTAACTTGAAACACTTGAAGTTAAAATGAAAGAGGAAGATCCTTGTATATATATCTTTTAGAGTCTCTCCCTAAGTCTTGAAATACATTTGTCATCTTAATTAGTAATTTTTTCTTAATTTTTAATTTTAATACTATTATTGTCCATCTCCTAACTAAAATAAAAGAGAAGGAATAGTTTTGCCCCTATCTAGAATGATCTTTTCCTTGTAAAATATTCTAGTTTGAAGGTAAATAAAAGCTCATAGTCTAAACCATTTAGATTCTAGAAAAATCCCACAAAACTAAGATGTTGAAATTTTGGAAATATTGATAATCTTAAAAAATATTTTAAAGCATCAAATGAAAGGAAATCATCTACAAATAATAATAAAAATAAATAAATTTCCTCCTCATCAAGAGGTAGATTTGTATGTAGTATCTTTAGTTGATGATATTAAGAGATTTTCTTAGTTCAATGATTCTAGTGCTTCCTATCACTACATCCCACACCTTTAATGATTTCGTGAATACCTTATTTGCAATCTCGATGTTGTCAAGTAAGGTGATGATGGTCTTTGTCATGTTGTTAGGTATGGTAAAGTTAAAATCTAGTTTAAGGATGAAATCATAAAAACCATATCTCATGTTCATGATATACCAAAATTCACAATGAGTCTCATGTCTTTGAGTGAGTTAGAGATTGTAGGTCTAACTATAATATTTGAAAAATAAAAATGTAAAATATTACCATGATTTTTACCTCTAGCCACTAGTATAAAGGTGAGAAGGTTGTCCTAGCTGGAAGTAAGGATGTTGCAACACAACGTTAGCATACTAGTTATTCCGAACTTGTGATCAAACATTTAATACTTGACAGGGAAGATTAGGACACCTAAGTGAAAGAGGGTTAAAGGAACTACATAAGAAAAGGTAAATTTAACCTTATAGAATAATATTTGAATTTTTGTCATCATTGTTAGCTTGGCAGACAAACATGTTTAGGACTTTTAAGAAATTAATCAAGTGTTTGAGTTAATACATATTGATGTATGTGAACTAGTCAAGAACTTGTAAACATGTTTACTTGGAGGTGCTACATATCTTTCATTGATAATTTTTCAAGAAAAACTTAGATATAAATAATAAAATAGAAGCCTACAATATTTTAAAAATTTAAAGAGTTTAAACTTCTTGTTGAAAATTATTGAAGAAAGAAAATTAATGTTTTTAGAATAGATAATGATGATGAATTTTACTCATAATTTTGAAAATTTTTATAAAGAAAATGTCAAATACAAGCAAAAGACTATTCCAAGAACTTACTAGTAGAATGAAGTAACTAAACATTTTAATAGAACATTGATGAAATGGACTAGATGTATTCTAAGCAAAGTTTCTTTTGGAAAATATGTCTTGGTTGAAGTAGTAATGATTACTTGCTATTTCATCAATAGGTGTCCATCCTTTACAATTAATGGAAAGATTCTAGAGGAAATATGGAGTAGTAATCCTACCAATTTAAATTATCTTTGAGTTTTTAGATATGAAGCTTATCTTCATGTTTCAAAAATTGATAGAGCAAACTTAGATTATAATTTTGTAAAGTATAATTTTGTTGGTTATAGTCATGGTGATAATATAAAAGCTTATAAGTTGCAAAACTCAAAAACTAAATGGTTATCTATAATTTTTATGCTATATTTAGAAATACTTGTGAACATATCAAGTGTAGTCTCTCTAATAATGTAACACTTGATCATGTATCTTTTCAAATTAATAAAGAACATTTAGAGGATCATCCTCTCTCAATAGGAGACATTACTTCTAACCAATAGAATGATGTGAATAATATACAAGAAATATTTATAGGAGAAGGACTTAAGTTAAGATGAAGAAACAAAGTATCAATTTGATGCTCTCTCAACTTTACAATCTTTAAGATGATATGGCCACATAAGAGAATTAACCACTTGGTTTGACTATTAAATTCTAATCGCTAAAGCTAATTCACTTATGATGAATTATGTATGCTTCTTTATCATGAAGAACAAAAGTGAGTGATAGATGATGAAATGTCTTTTACTCATAAAAATAAGACATGATGAAGCATGTACATTTCTTTATCATAAGTAAGTGGTTCACTTTTAGTGATTAGAATTTGATCTCTAAATAAAGTGGGTACTTTTCTTATATGACTAGATCGACTTAAAGATTATAAAGTTGATGATTCATCATATTAATACTATATTTTCTAATCCTCACTTAAATATTCCCCTATAATTATTTCTTATATATTACTCACACCATCTTGTTGGTTAGAAGCAATGTCTTTGGTTGAGGTAGAAAACTAATTGGATGTAAGTAAGTGTTCAGAATTAAATCTAGTAACTAGTTTAAAGACCATCTTATTACTAAGGTTTATTCCTAAAAGAAAAGAATTGATTATGATAAAGTTTTCTTCCATGTGGTAAAATTATCACATATTATATTAGTATTGTCATTAGAAACAACTTATGATCTAGAACTTAAATAAATGGAAATAAAGACTATTTTCCTCTAAGGATCGAGAACTTAGAAGGGAGGGTTGAATAAGTTCCCAAATTAAAATTGTACCACTCACATGAACATACCAAATTTTACATGGTTCCCCAACTTGGGTACATCCACACTTAAAAGGTAGAATCCTTGCACACCTCCTAACTTTGTTTCTTAAAAATGTGATTTAAAGGATACCACATCTTGTACAATCTTTGAGCTTCATACCAAAGTCTTTCATTACTTTGAAACCACTCAAATCCTTAAGGTTTCAACAAGCTCAAAATGTGATTTCAAGAATCCCATAACCTTTACAAAATTGAGCTCCTTTCTGGAGTGTTTTGATGTTGCAAAACCACTCAATCTCATAATATCTTGATAAGCTCAATGAGGATGCCTTCTTCAAAGAAGCACATAAACCTTGGAGGTGTACAAGAAAAAGAAAAAGACATAAGGAAAGAATGTAAGTAAGTTTACAAGTCCTTGTAGTTGAAGCTCAATACAACATACAAACAAGCAAATGATGTTACAATGAAGAACAAGAATATAATAGCTTATATATGATAATGGTTATTCTGATGTGAATAGTGTGCTTCCCCAGTTCCAAAGAATTTGATATCTTATTATAGCTTCAAATTCATGCAATGGCTACCCAATGACTAATGCAGATTTCTTCTTTGTGGGAGAGACATCTACCTTAGATTAGCCCCAATTTTGGAGAGACATCTCCTTTGAAAATGGGATGTCTCATATGAGATGTCTCTATGAAGACATCTTCTTATGATGGAGATGTCTCCTAGCAGTAGACATGTCCTCAAATTTTGTTCCTTGTATTCAAAGGCTTTCTCCCATCAATTTATCTTCTTCCTATCCCTTAGAGCATCTTCAATTGGCTTGTAGCCTTTGCTTTCAATCCATGCTCATCCATGTTCACATCTTGTTCATGTAGCCTTTACTTTGTTATCTCATTGTAGATCTTGTTTCCTTGAGTTCTCATTCATGCCCTCCAAGATCATCATACACTAGATATAATATATGTTCTCCAGTTTCCTTAAAGTTTTGACATACCAAAAGCTCAACAATCTCTCCCTTTTTGGTGATGTTCAAAACTTAAGAAAATGGATGAGTAAATGTGTAATTTAAATAATAGTAAATCATGAAAAAAACCTTAAGACATATAAATTCCAATTGCAGCAAGGTTATCACTAGGATAGGGCTCTAAGGCTCAAGGCATAGGGTAGAGATGGAATGAGATAAAAATCAAGAGATATTCAAAATACTATCCAAGAAAAAAATCTATCTCTATAATATGAAAACAAAAGTATAGAACCATTATATCTAAATATAAAGATGATATAATCTATCCATATCCAAATATCCCTCAATACATACAATCATTGATATATCCACAACCATGTACAAAACCATATATCTGCAAAAGCTCTCACCTTTTTTGGACATCATCAAAAAGGAGGGACTACCCAACAACTCTAATCACTAACCTCCATGGCATCATTGGAGTCCTCATTTGAATTAGTTGTACCATGAGAAGGTTGGTAGATTTACTTCTCATCATCATCACTACTAGTACTAGCATTGGAGACTTCCTTGTTTGAAGAAGCTACCAAAATTAGATCTCTTTATGAATGAAGCTTCACTTGAAATTGAGATGAAGCTGGCAGATCCTACTAGGATGGAGCCTACTACGAGGATAAAGAAGAAAACTTTTTGTTTATAGATGATAAAATAGGTAGATCTCTATTGGGACAAAGTCCCAAAGATGCTCTCCATGATTTTCATCTCAATTGATCTTAGAGCATCATCCTGTATGGGCTTGGAAAGCTCCCCCTGGACATGTGTTGGTGGTGGATCAGGTTCCTTTGAATTAGTCTCATTTCCTAAGTCATAAGCTTGGAGAGGTTCAATTACTACTAAATGTCTTGGTGGGGTAGGATGGTCCTCCTCACTATTTCAAATAGGAGGAGTTGTAATCTTCTCAAACTACTACTTGTCAAGAGGAAGAGGTACTCTAGCTGTGTCCATTCTCTTATGAAGGTAAGAGAGTTTCCTACTAATCATTTCAAAGGTAAGAGCAAATGCTCTAAGTAGCTTCTTTAGTAAAGATTTCATTTGGCTGCTAGTTGATATGGGCCACCTAAATTGGGGAGAGGCCGATGGTGATGCAAATCTCTTCTTTTAGGACTTTTGTGGCATGCTAATAGTTTCTACTTCATCAACATGGATGGAGCTATTATTTTTAGAATATTCACCAAGGATTCTTTTTCCTTTGAGCAAAGGCATGTTAGGAATGGAAACACCTTACTGTCAAATTAAAAAATTGATTAGGTGAGGGTGCCCAAGGATTCTCTCCTTGGTAAATAAGCCCAACATGTCTTAATAGAGAGTATGACCCAAATCCAAAGGTTGTCTGGTGAAAAGGCAGCAGAGGAAAAATGCATGGGCAAGCAACAAATAATTATATATTTTTCATTTTACAATGACATTATATAAAATAATAAGTTATAGGATGAAAGCATCCAGGGGCATCTGGGTCCTATAAATCCTTCCACTATGAAGGGATACTAACTCCCTAAATAAAGCATCATCAACTTCATCTTGGAAGATAGGAATTACATCATTCATAAAAATGTCAATCATGGAATGAATGGTGATCCTAAACACATCAACACCAAAAATCCCAATAAGTGCATTGTTAACTTGAGAAGACACATCAATTAGCAAACCCTCAACCATGGTAGTAATATCCCCAATAGAAGCATTTTTAATCAAAATTTCACTATAAAATTATTTAAGGAGAATATAAGGCACACAAAAATTCATAGAAATGAAATCAACCTAGTTTAACACTTGAAATAAATACATTAACTTCTTTTTTCAATGTTGGCAGAAAGAAAGAAAATGCTCAAAGATAATAGAAGTGGTTTGAGTTGCCTCAAACCAATGTTGGGCATTGATGGATTTGAATTAAGGATTATAGGTTCTATTAGCACTAAAGGAAGCTTATTTTGACTTCTTTCTCTTCTTTGGAAATGGAATTAATGTTCCAACCTTCTTGTGGGCCATGGATTTTCAGAAAAATGCACAAATCACTATTTTTGGTGAAGCCCTGGTCATCTTTCCTTGGTCATCATGCTTGGATGAATGAAAAATAAGGGATTGGATTTATATAATTGCACTAAACAAGGGTTTTTAACAAAAAGATAGATGTTTCTTTTAAAAGAGGGAACTCTATGTCATGTCTAAACTAATAGGTAGATGTCTCCTTTGAAAAGTAGACATCTTTACTATGACAAATGAAAGCACAGGTAGACATCTCCTTTGAGAAGTAGACATCTCTTGGTAGATGTATCATAAATAAAAAATACCAAAAGTCAAAATCACTAGCTCATTAAAATTGGCAATGAAATTAACTAAAATACACTATCAAGTTTAGAGCTATGGTCTACATGCTACCTCCTTTAGCCAAAAAAATACTAAAATGTGGATTCCACAACTTTAGATTTCAAGCACAAAGGGTGAAACACACTTTGTTAATGAAATTGACAATGCAATTAGCCCAAAACAATTAACAAACCTCTATCCATGATTAACTGATTACCTATGTGGATTAAAAATGATGGCATGTGGATCCCATAACTCAAACTTCAAGCATCAAGAGTAAAAAACACTAATACAATGAAATTGATAGCTTATTTGACTCAAAGACATTGTCAACCCCCAAGCTACCCACATGCTATCCATTATATCAAAAAAAATTGATAGTGTGAAATTACATTGCCTTCATAGCTGATTTGGTCTTAAAATACTTTATTATACATATTTTTAGCCTTTTTTTCATGTAATTATTGTCTATTTTGACCATATAATAACCAAAATAAATGATTAATAGCATCTATTACATCATTTTGCATTATGTTAGCCTTGTTTGATAATTGTACAATGTACATGCCATTTCAAATGCCCTTGTTAATGTGTAAGATTAAGCTATAGATATGTGGGAATAATCTAACTTGTCCTTAAGCTTGGATGTTTCCTTTAGTAATGTCAATAAATCAATAGACCTTAATGTTGGAAGCTTCTTTGACAACATAGACTCAATAGAGAAAACCTTATAATGGTCAAATTACATAGTTAAAACCCTCAACTTAGAGATTGCAGACATCATAGAGGATTCTTTAGTGGATGTCCCCATTATAATACACAATGGTGAGGAGAAAGCACTAAAAGTTAAGTTCCTCTGTAGAACCTCAACTTTCTTACGACATCATCAAGATCCTCAAAGCTAACATTAAGACCTTTGCATGGTGTTATGAAGACATGCTTGAACTTGACCCATGTATAGTTTAACATAACATCATACTTGATCCTAGCATTAATCATACCAAACAAAAAGTGAACAAGATTATACTAGACTTAGCCTTAGTAGTTCGTGATGAGATTAAGAAACTCTACTAAGTAGGTTTCATCCAAGCTATTGACTACATTGATTGGGTATCCAACATAGTAGTAGTTCTTAAGAAAAATAGGAGCATTTGCTTATGTATCGATTTTTGTGATCTCATCAAGGAAACTATCAAGGATTACTTTTCTTTGCCTATTATCGATCTACTTATATGGATACTATGATTGGCCATGTCTTGTTATCCTTCATGGATGGATTTTTTGGATACAAACAAGTTAGCATTAATCCAAAACATCAGTTGCATAAAACTGTTATGACCCCTTAGAAAATTGTTTTTTACATGATGATGTCTTTTGGTCTAAAGAATGCATATGCAACATACCAACGAGGCATAACCTACATCTTTAGTAACTACATGCTAGGCCTACTCAATGACTATGTTGATGAGATAGCTGTAATGTCCAAGGTAGCTAGTGAGAATGCACATGACATGAGCTACATTCTTCAAAGTTGTCTCAAATATGAACTTTAACTCAATTGTAAGAAGTGTATCTTTGATGTTAAAATCAAATAAATTCTTAGCTTTATAGTCTCTAAGACATGAATATGTGTCAATTATAACAAGGTTAAGGGCATAATTAACTTGTTGGCACTGAGTAACATTAAGGAATTTGATTTACAAGATAGATTACAATTCATTCATATGTTCATCTCAAGGCTTATAGATAATTTACAATCCATGAAACACTAGGTCAAGAAGGAAGTTCATTGTGAATGAAAAGATCAATGCCAGTTAGCCTTTGATAACATTAAGTAAGAGTTAGTACTATTTCCAATTGTATATCTACCTCAGAAAGATATATCATTCTACAGCTACCTTGCAATATCTAACATATCTATAACCTCTTTACTTTATTAAAGGTGAGATGGAGTAGAGTTACCAATTTACTACTTGAGCCATGCATTAGTATTCTATAAAACTCGATATTTTGAAGTCAAGAAACATTGCCTAGCCTTAGTATTTTTCTTAAAGAAATGGAAATACTACCTCTTTAGGAATCAAGTCAATATCATATGTAAAAATAATGTATTAAGGACTATTATATCTTACATCTACGAGAATAGTTAAATAGCTTGATGGAAAGCCATAACAACTAAATTCAACATACAATATGTTTCCCAAGCCTCAAACAAAGGTCAATCCATAGTTAACCACATCTCCAATTAAAGACAACACAACCATATATCCCAAGTATCCTAATGCATATGTCAATGCTATCAACAATGTACCCAAAGGTTATGAAGCCATTTGTCATTTTGACAGATCTTCAACTACATATCGAGCCACTGGTACTATCATCATTACACTTCCCTATAGTGAAATTTAACATTTTGCCTATCATTTCTAGTTTCCATATACCAATAATGTGGTGTAGTTTGAAGGGTTAATCAAAGGATTGATAATAGCTCATGATCATGGATTTACATGTTTGATGATAATAGATGATTCATAATTGGTAATCAACCAAGTAACTAAATTATATGCTTACAAAGAGGAATCCTTGTAACCATACTTTGACTTAGCCAAAACACTCTTACAATGGTTTATAAATGTTAACATTCAACATATTCCTTGAGCTAAAAATACACTAGCTAATGCCATTGCTATATTAGCCTTAAGTATGACACCTGATGTGTTTAGAAAATTACCATCCATAATGGAAACTTGTCTCATCCCATCATGAAAAACATGGAAAGTAACTCTATAGTAATCATAGAAAGTTCCTCAATTGAAATGATACGATGAGATCAAGTTTTATCTTATGCATGATGAACCTCCACAAAACCTAATTTCTACTCAAAAAGATGTTGTACGTAAATGATAATGACAATATGTCCTTGTAGCTAGTAATACATTATGTTAAAAATCCTATGATGGTGTATTTCTAGTTTACTTGAGCAACGTAGAAATCCATACAATTCTACAATTGATAAATGATGATATATGTGAAGGACATATAGTACCTAGATCCATGGCTATCAAGATTAGATGCCTAAGACACTATTGGCCTTATATGGAGAATGATTGAATGCAAAAGTTTAAAACTTGTGATACTTGCCAATGACATAGCAATCTCATAAATGTGATACTAACTAAGTTACATACTACTCAGATTATATGCTCATTTGAATGATGGGAATTGACATAATTGGACGAATAACTTCTAAGTCTTCTACTAGACATAGCTTTATCATTACTACAACCAAGTATTTTACAAAATCGATTGATACTATTCCTTTGAGAAAAATAATAGCACAACAAGTCTACAAGTTTATTTTAGACAACATAGTATCATTTTCTAGCCTAACTTTAGTCATTTTCACAGATAATGGACCAAAATTTAGTAGTCAAAAAATGAAAAAATTTTGTAAATAGTTACACATTAAGCACTCCTTTCATTGTCGTATTATCAAAAGCTACCAACAAGCTAAAGCTAGTAGCAACGTCATCATAAATCTTCTAAAGAAAATGTTAAACAATAACAAATGAGGATGGCACAAGCAACTCTTTTATTTATTATGAGCATATAGAATAACATTTTGAATAAAAAATAGTGGCATCCCATATAGCCTAGTTTATAGATCAAAAGCTATGTTGCCTCTTGAATTTCAGGTTCCATCATTGTGGGTAGCTCTATCAAATTACATTAATGATGAGCAAAATAATGAATTGTGTATCACTAACTTAGATTTTTTCGAAGAGAAATGAATGTAAATATTTTTTCACATAAAATCATACCAAGATAAACAAAGATAGCACTAACATCATGATCCAAACCAATGATAAGTAAAGAAAGGAGACATTGTTCTTAAGTCTATTTACAACCATGCAAACAAGTACTCAACCAACTAGAAAGGACCTTTCTTTGTCACAAAAGCCTATGGTAATTTAGCCTTCAAGATATCAAACCTATATGGGAATGAATTGGCTAATCCAATCAATCATTCCTATTTAAGCTTTATTATTTCTAACATTAACTTGTTTGTATTTAACATTTTTTTACCATTGTTTACAAATTTGAGTTGGTGAGTGACTATTTCCTTCTTAATATTAAGCACTACAAATTTTGTATAAATCTACAATGTAAGAGACAAAGTTCTAAAATTCTATCAGTTGTACCTCATAATGGCCAATGTTTGCTTGTTGTCTCATGTAACCTCTTGTAATCTCTAGTTTCTTTGACTTATTTTCTTGTTCTCTCTAAGTTGTGTTTACAGGATAAGCCTAAAGTTATCATGGAAGTATGACTCATCACAATAATGAGTTACCATGTGACCTCAACACATGAGATTTGACTATCTTGTTTGACCATATCAATAGTGCTTACCTCATATCATTTCTATTACCCTTTCATAGCTAATAGCCATATACTAGTTTTAGCACTCTACTTGTTGATAATGAAAACCTATGTTTGACATTTATGCATTATGACCATGTGAAATCTTCTACTACATGCTTCATCAAGCAGTTTGATAAATCTCTAAACTATTAATTTAGCAAGAAAAATAACAATTCAACATTGGCAATCAAAACCAAAAAAGGAGTTTCACTCCTAAAAAATGAAAATAAAATGCCAAGAAAGCTAAGAGGACAATATAGACTAAAGTTAAACAAATCAATAGCTCAAAAAAGAAGAAGGAAGAGCGAAGTGGCCCAAGGTATCCAATCAACAAAGTATTGGTTTCCTAAAAGTTCAAGCTCATGTAACCAGTATCACAAGCACAAAGCATAAAAACCTTGTCAACTAGAAAACATGCTGCTACATCATAATCATGATGTAAAAACATTTGGAAATTTTTATTAGCCTATTTGACCATTCTATAATAGCCAATCTGGACATTCCCTTATTCCAAAGCATCATCATTTCATTTTGATCTTACTTCATCATCATGACCATTCTTTAATATAATTTAACAACTACAAAATCAAGAATGGCGAGAGAGGCATTAGTGATGAACCTACGATAGTGTTTTGCGTTCTTTGTTTATGTCTTTTGGGTTAATCCTCTAAACATCAATAAAGAGGAGCTAATGAAACACCTTAAAGAGAAAAGTGTTATGAATAGAGAAGTCTTGTGACCAAATTTTATCATGAAATTTTAATTGGATTCAAAAGTACAAATAAATTCCTTAATTTTCCTTCAAAAAATTCATCTTGTGACCTTGATTTGAAAAAAATTCTAAAACATATCAAAAATGTAAGATATAATTCATTATCCATATTATCAAAAATACTTTATATTTTATTAGACCAATGTAATTAAGCTCAAAATTCAAAAACACTATCAATTATCACACAAAGTATCGAAAATGCTACACTTGTTAATCCCAACATATATGAAAATAACACTATAGTTCTAGTCAATGCATATGGTTAGATATGCTATGTAGATTGCCAAGAAACTTGCTCTAATTAAATCAACAAAGAAACAACATATCATGGACTATTTATATAAGAATTGACATTATTTTAAAGACTTTTGGATCATTTAAGACTTCTTTGAACTAGAGGATTTTGGAGAAAAATAAAGATCTATAAGGCTATAGCCTTTCTCCCTAGCACTATCCATTGTAAGCATTGAGAGCCTATTGCAATCATCATTCAGAAGCATATCTCAAGCCATAATTATTTAGATCAACTATAGAACACACACTTCTCATCCATGAATGAGATCTTGAATGATAGTTTCATAGAGATCTCTAAAATCCTTGCATTTCAAGACTATGAAGGTCATTAAGGATAATTAACCTATGATCTATATCTTCTAAACTTATACTCTTACAAAATTTTATAGTATTAATATAAAATTTGCAGTTTCATAAGCACATTTTTACTTTGTTTTTTGCAATTTCTTCTTGATTCACTTGCAAATCTAGCATTGGATCCATTGTTTACATATTTTCTCATCCGATTTTGCTACATTATAGTCTATTTTATTATCTTAATCTTGGTAACATAATTTCAAGTCCTTAGGTAATTGAAAAGACCACCTAAGGTACATCAAATCCTTTTCAAGAACACTGGATCTGGAAGCAAACCTATTTCATACAGATTTATTCTATTTCTAGCTCAAATTTTTCTATCATTACATATCTATTCTTGAGTTTTATATTAATTTCAAATCTAAGAGAGGTTTATGAATAATTACTTAATCTTTGGGGATTAATTTATGTTTTCATATAAGATATACTAAATATATTTTACATATCAAGGCTCATGTTTGAATGTGTAATGTCCCATCCTCGGATGTCATGGCAAACATCAATATACACTATATTAGACATTGTGCATAAGAAGACAGTATATCAAACGTCAAATATATGTAACATTTGACATTATGCATAATTAAAATAACAAGTAAAATGCAAAATAAACAAGGAAATAATGCTTTATTAATGCAAAATAGAGTATTTGGATCATGCTCTAAGATTGTTCCTGGAGGTTTTCTTCCTTCAACATCTATATTATAAAGGCAATCTAGCATTGCCACCACACTTTGGCCTACAACCAACTAGAAGAAATGACCAATCCTCTTATTGTCTTACTTCACCTAGCATCTGTGACATGTCTTTCTTAACTTCGCAACTCCATGTGAGCACGACCTCAAAGCTTAGGTATATATGCATTAGTTCAAACCCCCAAAGATTACTTGGAGAGACATGTCCATTATTGCAATGTACCCTTTTGAATCTCAATTACAACACTCCCTTTCAAGTCTTGTTACGATAATGATAACACTTGTTATGAAGAGGCATCATCTTCATTATGTAGCAACATCATTTGGGAATAGGGACATTAAAGAATGAACTAAATGTCATCTGTTCAATGCTAAGTAAAAGCCATGGAAGTTCACACTATTTTGTTAAATAAGAATTAATAAATATATTGCTCAATATTAATATAAAATTATAAATGAAATAGAAATTATGTATTCACTTGGAAGTAAAAATCATAAGAGAGCATATATCTTACATAACTAAAAATTTAATTTATGTGTTTAATCTTAAAGAGTAAAACATTAAAATAATACAAGGTATACAATATTATTCATTTTTAACTACTTTATAAACAACATGATGTTTCATACACAAAAAGATGTGAAATTAATGACATTAATATGTTTTAAAATAGCATATGGAATGAAAATTTTTCAAAATTAATAAAAATTGGATTTCTATATAAACTATTATTTATTCATCTCTAGTTCTTTTGTTATTGATATCTAGTTAACACTGCTTGTGGATGTTCATCCCATAGTGTAAATAGGTATACAAGGATGTGGGGAATGTAAAATGTTTTCTTTCATTCTTCTTTTCCATTCTCTTATTTGTAATGGTTCTATAATTCTCTCTAAGTTGTTTTACAACTTGTTGCTAATGATCCAGGAGTTTATTTCCTATTAGGATGTTTCTAGTTTTCTATTTTTCTTCTAGGGAATGTTCTAGTATAATTTTATTTAATTTATTTTGCTATTTTAAATTTCATAAACAATTTTAGGCATCATAATATTTAGAAATAGTAATTTAAAACTTTTGTTAACTTATTAGGAAGGCTATACATGGTAATACATAATCTTTTTATTTTGGTGAGAGGACAATTATATGTTGGTTAAACTTTGTTATAGTAAATATATAATTTTCTTGATAACATTGGATTATGAGATGAAAGTTTTTATGGAAAATTATTATAGCCAGTTATAAATTAAAAAATATATATTGCTTAATAATGATCATGATAAGAATTGTTTAATAATGTTTTTGATATTTTCTTTCAATATGAAAATCAATTCTAATATCTATTAATTTCTAAATGAAAAAGATTCTCTCAACCAAATAATAGTTATATATCATAAATATAAAGTAAAGCTAGTAAACTAATGTTAGTAATTAGTAGCTTAAGTGGCTAACTCATTGTCTTGTTAGGTAAGAGGTTAACAATTTGAGTCACACTTGAGACATTATTAAATTCTTTTATAATGTTTCAAATATATCATACTAGCTATATGTTTTGTGAATATCTATAGTCAAAAGTTTAATATTGGAAGATAAAAATGAAAATATGGTTACAATGTGAATAAAATTAAAAGATATTTATTTTTTTTATTTTTTAGATGTGACATATCCATCTTTCTAAGATTTATGGTATGAAATTTTTATATTTTTATGAAGAATAGCAAGATTAATTTTGGCTAAGAAGGAATATATAACTTTTTAAATTTGATTATTTTTATTATGTATTTATATTAAAAATCACATTAATGCTATTAATATTTATATTATATTACTCATAGGTTCATTAAAGAACCATCGTTTAGAATGATGGTAAAGTGATTGTTTCTTATGTCATAAGGCTTTGATTTAAGCTTAGGTGCAACTACTTTAAAAATTTTTAGGTAATGTAGTTTTTAACTTATAAAAGTAGTTGCACCTAAGCTTAAATCAAAGCCTTACTGAGTAAGCTTAGGTGCAACATTACTAAGTAAGCTTAGGTGCAACTATTACTCAAACCTTTAGGTAATGTTAGTTTTTAACTTATAGCTTCTTTATTTGATGGGTATATAAAAAGAATCATAATCCAAATGTTCAATGCTTATCTTATCAAAGTGGGATCTTTAAAGGATTAATGGGTGAACAAAACCTTAACCTTTTCTTCAAGTGATTATACTAAGATGTTAGAGATTTGTGCAATGGACTACGGCTCATGAGATACAATGATAATTGAAGTTTTAGCTCAAAATTCCATTGAAAAAGTTACCATGATCTAGACCATGAGTCATGACTAGGTTAAGATATTATAGCATGAATTTTAGTATTTAACCATAATTCATGATGAACTTGATATAGAAAGGTTTTTAAAAACTAAGAATATCATAAGTCATGATATTACATGACGAGCTATGGCTAAAGATCATGAGTCAACCACGAGCTGTGGTAGAGATGATAAAATATGTTAAAGTTGGAGATAAGTTCATGGATCAAAAATGATAATCATGAGTTAACCATGATGCTAGTGGTGCAAAAATAATGAAATTTTATTAAACTTTATTTAATTTTTAAAAATGGATCTTGAAACCCTATGAAGATGGATCTTAGGCCTTTGAATGAATCATATTAAAACAATAAGAAATGACTTTAGAATAGTGGATTAAAACCAACTCCAATAATCCTTGAAATTAAGAAAACTTGAAAACTAAGAAAAAAGATTCAAAACATTTAAAAACAACTAAAAACTTCATAACTAAGATGAAAAATGAGAACAAGAATGAGAGTTGTGATTAACTTATGAACATGTAAGCAAGTGAAAACATGAGAACAAATTGAGATTAAGTAAAAATTACTTGATATTAAAACACTATGAACACGAAGAAAAGAAGAGAAAAATGATTTTGAAGAAAATCAATAGAGAATAAAAGGATTAAAAATATAAAAATTTAGAAAATGGATGGCTCTCTCTTAACATTTTTCAATATTATATGATCATGATATATGTAAGTTTGAGAAAGTGGACATCTATGAACACTACCACCATCACCACTACTCCAATACTAGAGCATCGTTTTGCATGTTTGTCACTTCATATGCCACTAACCCTCTTTGAGCATGTTTTCCACATCTACAACTCTACTCAACTAGCTCACTCTACTAAATTTTACAAAGTTTATTTTTAAAAAGTAAAACTCATAAATCTCATAGATACATAGGGTACATGAGTTATGGGCTTTAACATATAAGATAAAAATAAGGAATACATTAGCACCCTAGATAATTTCTAATAATTCCAAATTTAGGATGCAATGTGTAGAGTGATCTTCATCTTCAATCATGTCAATGATATTTACCAAGTAGCTAATTTTAAATTCTTGAAGTGACTTGGTAAATAAATCAGAAATTCAATTATGGATGGAGATATGCTTAGGAAAGATGTTATCATCCTTACTTTATTCTTAATGAAATAAAACTTAATGTCTATGTACTTAGATCTTTTATACATGACATGCTCCTTGGAAAGTTAAATTTCTTCTATGTTGTCAATATAGATCTCAATGGGTAAAGTGACATGAAATCCTAATTAATTCATGAGTTTCTTCAACCAAAGAATGTGTTGAAGATAATTAGCCATAGCCATATATTCTAATTCACATGATAAGAGTGCAAGTAAATTTTCTTTTTACTTTTCCAAAAAATGGGATTGGTTCCATTAAAGATTATGCTGCAACTTGTAAACTTCATTTCTGCTTCATCTCCTTTCCAACTATCATCACTATAATAATTAAAGTTACCATCACCTTTCATAAATTGTATGGAGTATTTAAGGGTGACCTTGATAAAGCCTAACATATGCTTCAAGGCATTAATATACACTTGCCTTGTCTCCTAGCTAAATCTTAATAAGTAGGAGGCTTCAAATTTTGGATCAAGCCTCGAGTGAAAATGAAATCTCAAGGACCCAATAATGTTACTATAAAGATAGCTCTTAAAAAATGGACTATCTTCTTTTCTTTTAAGTTTACAATGTATAGAAAGAGTAGTGGATGCTACCCTTGCATCTTTCCAACTATAATTTTCAACTATGACTTCAAGAAATTTACATTGATGCAACTTATTACCTGCTTTATCTTGGTCTACTTGAATCCCTAGAAACTATTTTAAAACTATCATCAACATAAAGAACTAAATAACTATCAACATAAAGAGATATCATCAACATAAAGAGATATCATGACTAAATAACTATCAACATGTTTAAAATGAAGAATAGGCTCAAATAGATAAGTCCTATATTTATTATTGAGAAAGAACTAATTGATTCTATGGAACCAAGCTATTGGTAGTTTCTTGAAATACCACCAAGAAAATTCATGTTGCAACTTTCTGGCATTGTAACATTCACCATTAAACTTTAGGTTGGATTTTTATTATAAAATGTCAGCTTTGTAGTCCATGAGCCACCATCTCACATACTTTCAACCTTTTTGGGCTGAAAATGCTTCCTAATTAGAAAAGGTTATGTCATGTCTATATTTAGACTTGGGAAGGTTGAAATGGCTTGGAAACTAGCAAATTTTGGTTTTTCATGGGGTTTATGTTGGCCATAGCCAAAACTAAACTGGAACCACCTACAACCAGTGTTGGAATGGTTGGCCTTTCATTTTCATAATAAGGCTAGTGAGGATTATCTAAAGCCAATGAGGATCCTATAATGCCAGCATAGTTTTCCAAGGCCAACATAGTTTTTAAAGTCCATTTACTATTTATAGCACTCAGGGTAGTTTTGATAAACTTTAGAAATTAAAATTACCATCAATGGAAAACTATGCTAGAATTGATGGCCTGCCACACCTGCAAATTATATCAATCTATCAACAATCATGCTAGGAATTTGCAACCATGAATCAACAATTGTATGGACTATGAAAATAAAGTTTGAGCACATTGAATAGGTTCTTCAATTCCACAACTTTTACAACCTTTGGCACTTAAAACCAATGGCATTTGTAAGACCTTTTGGAAAAAACTGGTAATTGACTAAGCACTAGAGACTCTCAATGCAATTACATAGCATCAAAAAGATCAAGCACATCATACACCCCTTTACAACCAATGCAAAAAATCTAACCTACAAACTAGTAAGTAGTTTTGGCAATTGAAGTTGGGAAGTACTTGAATCATGAGGCTAACTATAGAACACAACTTGCTAGCTTTAACAAGCTTCAAGCTTTGTCCATGCAACTTCTGGTGTATTTGGACACATAATTTGGATACATTTTGAATTTTATACTTTGAATATTTTATTACTACAATAAATTTTATAGTTCATTTGTTGTGCAAGTTTGTATTACGATTTATTTTTGTGCTTTCTTTCAAGTTGGATCTATATTTCTATTTAAATCATTTACCCCATTTACACTTCTCAAGTCCATGGATAATTGATAAGTCCATCTAGGATGTCTTGGATCCTCTTTCTCGAAGGTCCTTGGGATTCAAGGTTAAACTATTTCCATCAGGATCTTTCAATTCTTCAACAATAGAATTTTTATAATGCACCAATTTTTGGTGTTAGAAGGAGGGCCTCTACCCAAATTCTTCATCCAATCTTGCTTTACCCCCTACAAAAATAATTTCTACAAATTAAAACTTTCTAATCTACATTAAAACCTCTAAATTTTTCAAGGAAATCCAACACTACTATCCATTTTCCTATAATTAATACCCAAGGTATCAATTACAGATGGTTTGGGTGCTTCCAAAACTTTCACATTAGTTGTTGGACTTCCCAAATCCTACGTGGTTTCTAACAAAACCTATTACTTTTCCTTGTTGAAACCTACTTTTAGATGTTATAAAGGCCAACATAGTTTTACCTCAACAACCAAACTCCGTACTATGAAATTTTGTGAGCAAAGCCAGCATGGTTCTTCACAAGACTCAAATGTAGTTTTGGAAAAATCAACACTTCACATTCCCCTTTTCAAAACTGGCATACTTTTTTAAGAAGGGGGTATCCCAAGCATAGTTTTGGGAAAATAAACACTTCACATTTACCTTTTCAAAATTGATGCACCTTTTCAAGAAGGGGGTATTCCCAATGTAGTTTTGCTAGGAAAGGTAATCATTTCTTACCTACCCTCTAGCATAGTTCTTGTTGGCCAAGCCAGTATAGTTATTTATAATAACATTAAAATTGTCATACTTTATTAAGTGTAGTGTATATCACTACCACTACAACTTGCATTGCACCTATAGTTGCAATTTCAACCATTTTCACAGCCACATCTATTGCACATTGAGCAATTTCACTTGGAATTTTAAATTCAAAACCAAGTTAAATTACTATTAATGCCTTTTATCAAGTCAACTATTCTATCTGTCAACTTTAAAATCATGACATTGAACCAAGATGTAGTGAGGATATATGACCCAAAAGATCCAACTATGGCTAAGCATAGGTAATTACTTAGACAAAGGGGGAAAAGCCTAGATTTTGCCATAATAGATGAAAATTATTATAACTTCATTTATGCTAAAATCAAGCTAGTTTTTTCATCCCATTTGTGAAATTCAAATCCAAACATAAGTATGAATTTATTCATCAAAATGAAAATAAGTACAGTTCTTTCCCATATGACAATTTACCATTGAATGATATTCACATGTGCATCCTATCTCAACTAATTAAGATGGATGAGAAAAGTGAAGGGGCCAAATAAAAGAGTTATCATGAAGAGCATGATGAATTTAAAACCAAACTCAAATCCAATAACTTCATTAATGGAATTTTTCAACAATTGGCTCCCTAGGCCACCACACCCAACTTTTCCTCTCTTGCCTCTTCCATAGGTCAAGTTCCCCAATCCTCTTCTCCTATTTATCCAACAACATTTGGACCAACACCTATCATAGTAGAACACCAAACATAATCTATGCTCCAATATTCCTCCATTTTCTCATCCATGCCCTTCACCATGTAGCCTCAGTTTACGTAATAATCAATTGTGATTTTTATGATAGCACATCCCTTTCCATCTAAGGGACCCTAAGCAACTCAGACATATCACACCCCAATTTCCTCCTTTTGTCCCTAAATTTCCTATGCCAACTTCATTTTCCCAATTTGGACCCCTTACAACCATAATAACCCAACCTCTTCCCTCTATTTTGTAGCTCATCATGAGGCCACAAGCCTCCCACTTTGCTCCAAAACCATTCATTCAAATCTTGTAACCTATGGGAATGCCTCAAGGCTTGGATTAGGCCTTCCAAATGATTCAAGACCTTAAAGAATAATTACAAAAAATTAAAGCCTCAACTATGTAGACAATGAAGATCATTGACTTTTATGAGGATGATCCTATCAATCTAGATGTCCCACAAATAACTCTTTTCCAAAGCATTTCTATACCCTAGTTTACCAAGTACAATGGCAAAGATGACCCCAATGCTTACCTCATCACCTTCTACTCCAAGTGTTTATTGCTATCGGCTTTGCCTCATACCATAATGAGAGTCTTTCCTATATCTCTTGCAAGGAAAGCTTTATACTAGTACCATGTATTACCCCAAGGATCTATATCCTCACTTGAAGACTTGATTTCATAATTTGTTAATTGTTTTAAGTATAACTTAAAATTGGATACCACCATAGGTCAACTAATGAAAATAAAATAGAAACCCCTTGAACTAGTTTAGAAGTTCATCCAAATATGGAATGCTCTTCTAAATGAGATTGCTAAACCCATAGTTGAAATCCACCTTTTGACCATCTTCAAGGGGATGGTCAACAACGTTATCAAGTCTAAACTCTATTACCTAGACCAATGGTTACTAAGTCAGACCTTCTCACAGACCAAGAACATAGAAGATACTACTAAGGCCAACCATGGTCTCACCTACATGGCATACAAAAATCGACACATGCAGAAGGATAAGGAGAAGGGGAGATAAAACCATGTAGCAATGGCCACTGTGTTTAAAGAAAACAAAATCACACAAGATGTGAAGTCAAACCAACCTAATTTCCCTACCACAACCAACCAACCATCAACATCAAGGGCCTCTTCATCAAATAGTACAAGGCCTAACATTTAAAGAAACTATTAGTCAAGATATACCAAATTTCCCCTAAAATCGTCTAAACTCCTTAAATAGTTACTTAAGAGTGGCTGAATTATATATAAGTAGATGACTAAGAATGCTCATAAGAGGCATCATCGATTATGCAAAATTCCACAAGATCTCACTCTTGCAACCAAGGATGATCCACCTATGCCTAAATATTTCAAATTCAACTGTTTCTACAATTATCATCAACTACTAAGTCATGATACTACCTTTTTCTTAGCCTTAAAGGATGACTTGCAAAAAATGATAAACAATGGAGAGCTAGTGCTTGGTGCCTCTAACCTGGTTAGGTTGTAAAAATAGTTCATGTAAGTCTAAAAGATCCTTGAATGACAAAAATAGTCCATACATCATAGTTTCATTCAATGTAAGTAACAACTCAAGACCTATGCAGGAGCTGTTCATGATTTGGATGGCCCTTCAACTTCTTCTAGTTTAAGAACTCCTTTTATTGTAAAGATACCATCACTAAAACCATTCCAAGGAACCCTTTGTAATTAGAGCAACCTCTCCCATTACAACTAAACACATAGTTACAATTGAACAACACCTTCCCATGGTGACTAAAACAATGACTTCTTTGCAACCCAATGCTAAGAAATTACCAACTAAACAACATAAGAAGTCTACACCAAAGGCTAAAACCAAAGACAATAATAATGCCAAGACATGGAAAGAGGTGGATCCACCAAAGCCCACTACTATTTCATCCCTGCCCATGAGCTCTAATGCCTAGGCTACTTGAACAAATTAACTGAGGACCCCAAGCCACAAGGGAAGGGAAAAGAGGCCAAATCAAAATAATTAAAACATGAAGTTTGCATCCTAGTGTACATGGAAGAAGTCAAAATCAACAAGAATGAGAAGCCAACAGCTAATGTAGAGGACTTTCTCAAGGCTATGAAATAGGTGAAATAGTCTTTAAAATAAAAGAACACCTCTTTAAGACTATATGATCTGGAAATGCCTTCTAATGCACACTCTAAAGCCTTAGTAAAAATGTTAACTACAATTCCCATCAATGAGGACATCCCTGCTAGTGAAGATTCCATCCATGCTATGATGATACCACCTTCACCAAGGAAAAAATGAAGTCAACTACACTAGTATTTCGTGAGAGTGAGGTCAAAATGAATCCCTAGGAAGGTAAGACAATGAAGGCCCCTCTATTCATAACAATAAGAGTTTGGTAGTACAAAGTTCACTAGGCACATGTTGATGATTGAGCAGCCACCAATGGCATACCCTATACCATTTTTGAATAGTTGGGTCTGACAAAACACATGCAACATATCTCTAATTCCACTCTCAAATCCTTTAATAGATCATTAGTTGTGGTCAAAGGCTTAATCTCCTTGGACTTCATAGTAGGGGAACAATTCCCCATGACAGCCAATTTCTTGGTGATGGAAGAGACATCAAGATTTAATCTCATCCTAAGGAGGCATTGGCTAGCTCAGTTACAAGTTATTTTCTTACCCATCCACCAAGAAATTCACCTACCTTATGGAAGAGGTGAAATAGTTATTTATGATGACAATGTAAGTTCCTTGGCACTCAACAATGTCTATGTAGAGCAAGGGTCTAAAGTGAAGTTTTAGGAAGAAACTCCTACCATTAAAAATGAAATCTAAAAGCCTAATAGAGTATAAGGGGCCAAAACCAACAATAATGACACCTTGGATGCACCTTGAAAAGAGCTCCCTTTCAAGGTGGTTAACAAGGTGAATGGGGAGAAAAAAATTATGTAATGAAGACCCTATACCTTTCCTAATCTTTCAAGGATTAGGAAACAGTTTCACAATTGAAGAGTACCTCCTACTTGCTTCCCCTAGTATCTATAATAGTGTGACCTTTCCTTGTTACCTGTCTTAGCCTAGTTTGAACTTTTGGTTACATGTAGTGCAAATCCTTTTTCTTTGTCATATCTTGAATTATTTTAGCTTTATTTCATACATAGTTTATGACTCATGTTTATTTACAATTCATATTTTTTTTCTTTACACTTTACCTCTTTAAACTTAAAAATATCATAAAAATTTTAAAATTTGAAAAATCCATGAAAATATTAAGACATAAAAATTATAAAAAATATTTAACACATGGCCTGCCAATGCCTAAAATTGGCAATAACATGGCCCAACATGGCCTAAAACTAGCAATGCACATGGCTTGTCAAGGCTTTAAACTAGTAATACCTTTATGGCCTATTTCTACTTTATCTCCATTGTAGCCATTATAGCTTATCTTACATTGTATTTTCCAACTTAATTTACATTTTAATTTAACAATTATTGCCATATGAACATGTGTTTTAACCAACGTAGCCTCATAACATGAAATAAAATGTAGAATACATGAAATGCATGAAACTAGAAATGTTAAAAACATATAAGAAAAATTAAAAATAATAATAACCGAAATGTTCATAACCAATAGACATAGTCATACCTTTTGACAAGAGTTAAATAAAAAATGACATATAAAATAAAATAAGAGTCTAATAACCATGGCTACACTATGTAGTAATGAAATAATAACACTCTCATAACCACCAATAGCTAAGAATAGCCACAACACCATAACATCAACAATAACAAAAATAACCAAAGCCATGATCAAACCAGTGTGACTAAAGTCCAACTAGAGGACAAGGAGGAGCATCACGAAAATTATCACCATTGGGCCCACTGCTATCACCTAGTACATGTATCAAAATTTAATCCACAATAACAATTATAAAATCCCAACTTGAATTTGATGAGATTTTGACTAGAAATCCTAGTTTATGGTGAAACAACTATAGTAAAACTCTAGAAAAGTTAAATTCAAAAGACTATTGGAAATCAACACATAGTGTGTAAATAACCATTAAGGACCTAAACCATGCATAAAAAATGCCAAAAGTACACTAACGTTGCATGTACAACTTAGGAAGTTTGCAATTACAATAACTGAAACTATAACTATCCAAGGTAGTTTACACGAACAAAAAATGATAAGGTTTTATCAAGCATTTTTTTCTAAGTTTATACATCACACATGTATAAAATTTAATAAATATTTAACATCAACATCAAAATTGTAGGCTTGGAAAAAATTCATATGAAAGTTAGAACCATTTTAAAATTTTATGAGAAAACTAGTCTACAAGAAAATAGTTGCAATAAAAGCTTGGAAAAAATATGAAATTTTTTTAAACAAATTTAAACTGATGCAAAACCATCCCACACTATCCTAAGCATCCCTAAGAAGTTAGGACGTTGCCAGAAAAAATTGTTTTGAGTATCAACGCTGCTAGTTTCAAAGGGATAAAAATAGCAAAAAACAAAAAACAAAAAATCATTGTGCATTGACTTATAGAAAAATTCATTAAAAAAGTAATCACTAGTCAAAAATTAGTGATTTAACCACTAATTTGACCATTAAACAATGAAAAACACTATGACCTTAGAAACTAGAAATTCCCTATAGTTTCCTTATAAAAGAATTAGAAACTTGGCATAAAGAATTAGTAAGCTTGCATGATCTCTCTCTCTCTCTCTCTCTCTCTCTCTCTCTATTTGGCATAATGAATGATCTAAAAACTTTGTAAATCTGCTACATTGCACAAGTTTCTATATGCTATGACAATAGTTTCCTATGGTGGCATGGTTTTCTAGTTTTCATGTGTGATCCTATGCTTTATCTTGTAACAACATATTTTTTTTGTCTTGTTTTCTTTTTCTTTCAAAGTTGTGCTTGTAGGATGAAGCCTGAAGTCACTGCGAAAGTATAGCTCATCATAGTAGCAAGTTACCATGTAATCTTAATGTGTAAGATTTGGTGAGCTTGTCTTATTGTATCAAGAGTGCTTGTTTCACTTCATTTCCATTACCATTACTTAAGCCTAATCCCATAGCCTAATTGTAACCTTCCTCACCCTAAATAACAATGATGACTTATGTTTGGCACTCATACATAGGAACCATTTGACATCTCCTTTGTCATGCTCCACCATCAAGGTCATTGGATGTAATAAATCTTGTTTAATGAGAAAACCAAATCAAATTAAACCTTGGCAATGAGACCCAATGAAGGTTTCACTTTGCAAAAAAAGAAAAAAAAGAGGGGAAGCAAATTACCAAGAAACTAGAAGGCCAATGAAGCCCAAAAGATAGATTAATGGCTTAAAATAAGTAAAAGGAGGGGCCTAGAGGCTAAAGAAACCTTGGAGTGGAGTGATAGTTCCTCAAAAATATTATTGAATGACCAACACTTTGAAGCACAAAGTGTGAAGACTACCTTAGTTAAAATGTCATTGCCATAACCATGACCATGATGTCAACATTTGGTATTTAGTTGATAACCCCTGTGCCCACTCCCTTATAATTGAATATATCCTTTAACCTATATTATTTTCTAATAATACTTATCCCATCATCATGAGAACTCTTTGTCATGGTTTAACACTACGAAATCAAGTGCGGAGAGGAAATGTTGGTGATGGACTTGTGATGATGTTTTGTATTCTTTGTCAATTTTTCTCAAGTCAATCCTTAAAACATCAACAAAGAGGGGCCAATAAAACACCACCAATAAAATTCATGTTGCAACATTTTGTCATTGTAAACTTCACCATTAGACTTTAGGATGGATTTTTATTATAAAATGTGAGGTTTGTAGTCCATGGGCTATAATATCAAATATTTTCAAGGTTTTGGGGCTAAAAATGCTCTGTAAGTTATTGTAGCCTCACTTCCTAGGTATAAAAAGTTATGTCATGTAAATATTTGGCCTTGGGAAAGCTAAAAATATCTTAGAAACTTCTAGATTTTGATTTTTCATGGGTTTGATGTTGGCCATAGCTAAAACTATGCTAGAAGCAGCTGCTTCCAACATTAGAATGGTTGGGCTTTCATTTTCACAACAAGGCCCTGAGGATTTCATGAAGCTTGCAAGCATCCTATAAAGCCAACATATTTTTCCAAGGCCAATGTAGTTTTGGTGAAGCCAATATAGTCTATTTACTATTTATAGTACTCATTGTAGTTTTGATGGCCTTGGAGCATCCAACTTACCATAAATGGAAAAGTACAGTAGAATTAATGACCTACCACACCTATAAATTACATCAATTTGTTAGCAATCATGGTAGGAATTTACAACCATGAATCAATAATTGTATGGCCTATAAAAACAAAATTTGAATAGATTGAAGAGGCTCTTTGATTCCACAAACTTTGGCACTTGAAACCTATGGCATTTATGAGACCTTTCAGAGCAAATTGGCAATTGGCTAATCACTAGAGACTCTTACCATAGTTCCATAGCATAAAAAAGGTCAAACACATCATACACCCCTTTACATCTAGCACAGTAGATCCAACCTACAAACCAATAAGGAGCTTTTGTAATCAAAGTTGGGAAGTACCTGAATCATGAGCTTGACTATAGATCACAACCTAATAAGATTCAAGCTTCATCTATGCAACTTTCTATGCATTTGGGCATACAATTTGTACACATTTTTGACTTTATACTTTGAATATTTTATTATTGAAATAAATTTTACAATTCATTTTTTGTGCAAGTTTGTACTATGATTAATTTTTGTGCTTTCTACTAGATTGGATCTGTATTCCTATTGAAGTCATTTATCTCATTTACACTTCTGAAGTTCCTAGGTAATTGAAAAGACCATACAGGGCACCTCTGCATCCTCTTTCTTAAAAGCCCTTAGGGCTCTACAATCAAAATGTTTTTATTGAGAACTTTTAGTTTTCTAGTAGCCAAATTTTTCTAGTGCAAAATTTCTTAAGACCATAGAGGGCTTTGTGCAACTTGAAAATCTTGTCTTCTTATCCTTGAACTTCAAATACTTGATGTATACCTTATTTTCAACTATTTCATTCAAAAATGTAGAATGCACATCCATTTGAAATAATTTTACATTGATATGAGCAACAATTAAATTCCTTAACTTAATGGTTTCAAACCTAGCAATAGTAACAAAAATATCCTCATAACCTATGTGCTTGCTTTACTTAAAACAATTGAAACCAACCTTTCTTTATGAATAAAAAAAATTTTCATCAAATTTAGTGTTAAATATCCATTTAGTATCAATTACTTTTATTTATTTAGGTATATCTATCAAAGACCAAGTGTTATTTTTAGTTATGACATCATTTTCTTTCTTTATAACACTCTTCCATACCTAATTTTGTAGATCTTAGTGAATATTTAATGGCTCATGATGAATCCCTACATAAGCTATATCAGCTATAGCTTAACTTCTTGTGAATTTCTTTCTAAAGTTCGTATTCAACAATTGTGAAGGAGGATGATTCCTTTCAATCCTTGAAATTAATGAAGGTTGTTGTTATCTTAAATCTTCTCTTGGATTTTCTCTTCTTAGCTATAGAGGTTAAACCCTAAGGTTTACTTATCAAATATTACTCTTCTTAAAGAATACTATTATTTTTCAACTTGGTCAAACCATTTGTATCCATTATATCTTACATCATAACCAAAATAGAAACACTTCCTACCTCTATGATTCAATTTTCTCATAAGTGTATTTGGGATCTTTACATAACATGCATAATAAAAAAATTCTAAGGTGATACAAATTAGGAATTTCTCCATACAAGAGTTTATAGGGGGTTTTAGCATCATTTGGGAAAGCAATTCGCCTATTCAAAATGTAGGTGAATATGGCTACAACTTTACTCTAAAATAAATAAGAAATATTAGCATGTTTCAAAAGACACCTACTCATTTCTTACAAGGTATTAATTTTTCTTTGACAAATTCCATTACTTTAAGGTTCATAGTTATAAGTAGTTTACTTACCAATACCATAACATTTGTAAAATTCATCAAACTTATTATTCATAAAATCACTCCCTCTATTACTTCAAATGCTTTATATTTCAAAGCTAATTCTATTTTCCAGTAACTTCTTTGATGTTTGAAAAGTTCCAAAAGCTTAATCTTTAGCATGTAAAATATATGTGCAGGTATAAAATATAAAAAATCATAAACTATTATCAAACATAATTTATCTCCAATTTTAAAACAATAGTCATTGGACCTACAACATTCGTGTATAGTAACTCCATTAGCATTGACCTTCTTTCATTGTGGCTTGAACGTGGTAGTTCTTTTTGTTTTTAAAACATAAGTAGATTGCTAGACATGAGCCATGCAAGGCACTTTTTGACTTTGGTTCTGGAGTTAATCTTATCTCCCATGACATGTACAAGGCCTAGAACCTACCACCTATCAAGAAGAGAAACATCTATCTAGAGTTGCAAAATCAGTCAATTATTGTCCCTCTAGGAATAGTAGAGGACATTTTAACCATAGTTTGTGGGTGGTCCTATCCTATTGATTTTTCAATGATCAAGGTTGAAAACTACAAAAGTGACTTTCCCATCATTATGGGAAGGGCTTAGTTAAGCACATTCAACATGTGTATGGGTATAAGGGACCTATCTCTAGAAATATACAAAGAAAATAAATTGGGAAAGATAGAGAAGAAGCACAGTCCATGCATTGCATACAGCGATAATGGGTGTAATTGTATGCAAAATATTTCATCCATTAAGAGTACATACATTAAAGCATGCAATTAGTGTGCACAAGAAATTAATATTCAAAGGTCTATACATAGCAGTCACAAAATAGGAGGGTACCTAGTGGTTGATAGCTAACTTAGATAGTAGCACATTATGCATGGAACCAACTGAGAGCCTAACATGTGCTTATGTTAAAGGCATGAACAAAATTAAATAAGTTCATTTCCAACTCTCTGACGAAGATGATGATACCTATTGGGAAGAGTTAGAAATCCCTGATAACTTGAAGTAGAAGCCTCTAGAGCTAAAAAATTTACTGATCAGTATGGAATATGCATTTTTAAATAATGGTAACCAAATCATAATTAATGTCAAACTTGTTCCCGAAAAAAAAGAAAAATTGTTGAAGGTGATTAACAAATGGTCAA
>MNCI01023788.1:0-12381 GCA_015680685.1 Gnetum montanum | reverse complement strand
CCACAAAGGTGACTAAACCCCAAATTGAATTAGATCATCAAAGAGGAAATTGAACAACTCCTCAAGGCAAGGTTCATCTATCCAATCGCAGATAGTGAGTGGGTTAGCCCACTCATAATTGTACTAAAGAAAGGTGGAAAATGGCAGGTTTGCATCAACTTTAGGCTATTAAATATGGCAACATTTAAAGATCATTTTCCATTTCCATTTATGGATCAAGTATTGTACACCATATCTAGGCATGTTTTTATAGCTTCTTGGATGGTTATAGTGGCTATAACCAAATCCAAATTACGTAGATGATTAGGTCAAGATAACATTCACGAGTTCCTCAGGGACTTTTGCATATTGTAAGATGCCATTTGATCTGTGCAATGCCCCTACAACATTTCAATGCTTGGTCCTTAGTATTTTCCAACAGTAAATTGATAGTGGTGTAGAAGTCTTCATGGATGAATTTTCCACCTATGGAGCTACATTTGAGGAAGCCTTAGATTTCGTAGACCAAGTATTAAAGAGATTTGTTAAAATAAACTTTTGGCTCAACTAGTAAAAGAGCTATCTCATGGTCCAAGAAAGCATTATGCTAGTGCACCGAATTTCTCAAAAATGGATTGAGGTAGACCCAAAAAAGATAAGGGTCATCCAAGAAATAACACACAAACCAGAGACTATTAAAAATGTTTGGTCATTCCTTGGACACACTAGCTACTATCAATGATTCATAGAGAATTTATTTAAGATCACAAAGTCATTGGTAGAACTTACAAAGAAAGATGCATCTTAATTCCAACAGTTAAAAGAGAAACTCATAGAAACACCAATCCTATGAGCACCAAACTAGTTCAGACCCTTCCACATTATGACAGATGCATCTATCTATGCCTTGGGAGCAATGCTCACATAGATGAATGATAAGAAACATACATACTATATCCATTGTGCAAGCCAAAGCATTGTGGAAGCATAGTTAAATTACACCATAATAGAAAAGGAACTAATGGTAGTGGTGTACACTCTTAAAAATTTTAGGTACTATGTGCTTGATTACAAAGTATTTGTGCATACGGACCATAGTGCAATCTGCTTTCTCATGAATAAGCCAATGGTAAGCCCTTATGTCATATAGTGGCTTGTGATCTTGTAGGAATTCGATCTCACAATGGTAGATGGAAAGGGATTAAGAATGTGATTGTTGACCACCTCTCTTGCTTAAGATAGGATAATAAAGAGGAGAGCCCACTCTTTGATTAGTTTCCAAATGAACTCCTCTTTATAAGAGAAATAACTAAATAAATGTCCACAAAAACAATATGGTACAATGGCATCCTCACTTATCTTCTCACTCAGGAGATGCCATAAGATCTTGACTTTAGACAGAAGAAACAATTTCTTCATTTGGCGAAATATTTCATTGAAATCAATGGACACCTCTACAAGGTGTGTGTCAATGGCCTGATTCATGGGTATGTCCCTGACGAAGATTAACTACACATTCTCCAAGATGCTCATGAAGGACCTTGCGAAGGCCACTATGCAGGTCAATGCATGGCCATAAAAATCCTAATGGTAAGATACTATTGGCCTACAATCTTTAGGAATTCCCACTAGTTCGTTAAGTCTTATGAACATTGTCAACAAGATGGGTGGATGACCATTCACATGGAAAATCCTTAATAGTGGATTCAACCACTAGAACCTTTTGACATATGGGGCATTGACTTCATGGGTCCCATCACACCCATGTCCAATGAAAAGGCATATATTATAGTAGTAGTTGACTACTACAGAAGATGGCAAAAGTAGCAGCTGTTACTGATTGTACATCATCCACTACTGCTAAATTTATACAACAAAATATTATAAACAGGTTTGGGATGCCACATTCACTAATTTCTGATAATGAAACTCATTTCAAAGGTCCCACTTTTAGAAAATTAATGCAATGCTTAGGGGTTGAACATAAATTAACAACACCTTACCACCCCCAAGCCAACAATCAAGCAGAGGTAACCAACTAGGAGATCACAAAAATATTAACGTAGACCATTAGCGAATATAGGAAAGATTAGAGTGAAAAACTTAACAATTCCCTTTGGGCTTATCATTTAACATGAAAACTTCCTATTGACTGTTCTCCCTATGATTTAGTGTACAGAAAACTTCCAACACTCCCAATCCAATCCAAGCTTTGTACATTCTTAACAACCTATGATCTGAAGCTTGACCTAAGTCTACCACAAAAAGAAAAATTAATCACCCTAAATGCACTAGATGAAAATCAATTAGTGGCCTTATCTTTAAATAAGGTGCATAAGGCATTCAGCAAGCAATGTCATGACCTTAGAATATGAAAGGTAAAGTTTCAACCAAGAGATAAGGTCCTCTACTGGAACCCTACACATGTACCCCAAAAAGGCAAGATTTCAAACATTGTGGGAGGGACCTTATATAATTCACCAAAACCTTTCCTCTAGGGCCATGATAATATACAAACATGATAGCCCAAATAAAAAGCAGTTAGTCAACATCCAACAAGTAAAGCCTTTCCTCGTACCAAGACAAGCTAGTGCAACTACTACCTCAGCGAATGAACTTTTTGGATCTCCTTCTTCTAACTTAGTCATGGGGGAGATGGTCATTCATGCTAACTATCCATAAGGCTTCTCAATTTTTCTACTTTTTTTCCACATTTTTTTATTTTGTGAATTATTTATTTTACAAATTTTTGGATATTCAGATTTTTCTAATTTTATACCATCATTTGTATCTTTGAACCTTTCTTAATTATTTTACAATTTCTTGTATATTTTACTTTGTTTTGTTTTGTTCAAGTGTGATATTTTCTCATTTTGACTAATAAAATTACTTTATTGTCATAAGACATAGTGCCACCATGACCATTTACTAATGATGGTCTGTAATTAATGTTGTGATTGTCGATGTCTAGTTTCTATTTTTGAATTCTAATGTCTAATGACTTTGGCATGGTTTATGTTTCATGGAATAGGCAATGAGTCCACATCATCCACCCATCCAATAAACTCTATGGCTTTCCTTCTTTTGGGAATTTAAGGTCCCTTTCATTAAAGAAACTTTTAATCAATTTGGTGACCTTGGTAGTTCCAAAATTAAGAAAGATTCAAAGGTTTGTAAAGGGTGTGAATTTAAGGAAACTCAATACACTTTGTACTCTTCTACTTGCTTGAGTGCTTGAGTGATTTTCATGGACTTCTTACCATTCCATACAACCACTAATAGGAAGTCAAATAAGTCTTTGCATGGTATGGTTCCCATCCAAAATTTTTTAAAAAATAGAAAAAAAAAATGGAAATTCAAAGCACATACCATAGACACAAATAAGTCCTTACATAGTATGATTTCCATTTCAAAATAAAAAATGGGAATTCAAAGCACACTCCTTGGACAAATAAACAACCTATAAGCACTGGTTATGTGACTAGAAAGATAGCCACCTATGCCTAAAAGTCTTCTCTAGCTATAGCCCTCTTTCACTTCCTACTTCTTTCTTTTCTTCTTCTTATGGAAAAATGGTTGGTTTTTGAAATCACTCTTGTGTCTCATGTGGGTGGATCGGTCTTAGAGTGGAAATGCAAAGTCACTAAAAGCATATGGTTTTGGTCTAGACTAAGGATGGATCTTCTTGGCATTTTAAACACAAATTCCATAAGGAACTTCTTATAACCTCAATTTGGAACTCCATTCCACCTTATCTATCATTCATCCATACTACCATAACTCACCTCATTTCCATGTTCTATGTTATGCTCTATGTCTTGGTTTGATGTGTTGGAATTCTTAAATGGATTCTTTTTTATTGGTCCTTAACTTTTCATAATCATTAAATTGAATTTCGGGCCCATGGACTCTTCAGTTGAGATTATGCAAAATCACAAAGGGCATGAGCTTGCTATGGGAAGGATCCACTTGCATAGCTTTTGGTTTGGTTAGTTAAGGTTCCTTACCTTTAACATTGTTACAATCTTATCTTTCACATATTCCATTAAGTATTCTGCTCAATGCTCCTTAACCTTTTATTTCATTCATCCCCAAAATCAATTCTTCTTCATTTTTCCAAATTTATGAGCTTCAACATCCTCTTTGCATGTTTTCATATTCTTCATGGACTTTTGAGCTTTCACTTGATCCTAATTTCATTCAAAAATTCCTTGTATTTTGCAAGTCTGACCAAAGTCAATAGTCATCTATGGTGGTGAAAGGCTACATCATTGAGGCCTTGATGATGCAGCCTCCCTCATCAATGAGGCCTTGTCGACATAGTGTAAGAATACTATATATATTGTCATGCATTTAGAAATTTTTTATCATTTGCTCATACCACACAAGGAGTTTTTGTAATTTTTTAGAGCCCAAAACCTTCCAGAGCCCTTAACTTCCTAACCATTTGTCCAAATCACTCCATTCTTTGACCCTACACTTACTAAAGGTAAGATCTTAATCGTGTGTACTGTAAACCTTAAGGTTTCCAATAAAATTTTATGAAAATTTTTCTAACTCCCCCAAAGGGTTAGTAAACTTAACAATATACAAACATTAATTTTTTCAAGAGTTAAATCTTCCAACAACCTCTAGGATGATTTATTAATGATAATACATAAACAAAAAATAATTGGAGTACTTAAATCAATTATAATCACAACTTAGCCAAAGTGTAACTATTCTTAGGAGATAAAGGTATCCCAATTACTTTAAGTTACAAAATGATTACTAATCCATCATCTCATTGTGATTATAGATTGCACCAAAATAGAAACACCCGCAGGATGGAGAACCCTCTCAACCATGAGAGAAATAGCCTAGAACCAAAAGGGGCCAATAGGAACAAGTCCAAGAACCACTGAAGGTAACCCATGTAATGGGACCTCTTCGTGAGGAGCTTGAAGTAAAATCTATCTAACAGATTCCAAAAGAAGAAGTGTCTACAGAACAATCATAGGGAGAAGAAGTATCTAGACCCATGCCAAGGCTTGAGGTCACTTTGACTCAAGCCTACCTTGACATCATCAGGTCCCAAGAAATTCAACGATCAGTCCTTCAGAAGATCAAATTTGGGTCATTCCTTGAGAAAGCTCCAGCAGATGTCAAGACTCAATAGCAAACCTCTCCCATGTGGCTAATAATCACATCTAGTGGGAAGTGGTACATGAGAGAGACATATCTCGTCTGGAGCAATAGCAGGTTGGGGTCCACTATCAAAATTAAGGATATTCAAGTATTGGATTATCTGATAGTAGAACATAGCTGGTGAAACTACCAACACAAGGTGATCCTAAGGCTAAGAAGGAGTGGACCCAACAATGCTACAGGGTTGACTGTAAGGAGTATGGCATGCTCACTCTGGTGGAGTGCATTTATTTTAAAATATTAGCCTATCACCTCAATCCAAAGGTGAGGCCAAGTAAGGTGACTACATTCTTTGCCCAAGCATGCACCACTCTAAGCAAAAATTTCCCGTAAACCTTCCACAACTACTCTACTTGAAGATTAAGAAGCATTTCAAAGAAAATGAATGTGGAAGGAAAACCTTGCCCTTTCCATGCCTCATCTAAAGACTCTACAAAAGGGTATAAATTGTTTGTTACTCCAATAATACACTCAGTTATACCCCCTTGGCCTCATGGTCCAAGATCATGAAAGAGAAGGTGCCAACAATGACCCAAGAAGAGGAGCATCTACCAAGACCACCCACTCAAGAAACAACACTAGAGCCCCACATAGGCATTGAGTGTTTGTGTAACATCTATGAGCAACTCTTGAGTGAACAAGAGCAATGTGCAAAAACAAGTGGAGCAAATTCATCTATATACCAACCAGAAATGAGTCACCTTAATGAGGTGGCCAGAACAATTAGCCAAATGGAGATGGGTGCTCCAATTTTCTCTACCCAACAAATGCAATTGTCTACAAGGTCAAATCCCAATGCTCAAGAGGTGACAGTGCCTTTATCACAACAACATTTATTCCTATAAATCTCTGGGAATGCTGCCACTTTCACGATGCATTTAGAGGAAGGCGAAGGGGAAAATTTTTTGGTAATGCAATACTAAGGGTAGGAAATAATAGCTAAAGTTGTTGCTGACTGTATCACTAAAGCATTAAATGCACCTACAGCATTTTTACCAAACATATCTGCACTTCAAGACATGCAGATGTCTACAGGTATAGTCAGTAGAAAGTTAAACACAACCCAGCATGAAGAGTTATTGGAATGATTAGTGGGAACCAAGCAACCAATTTTGAATATCTTCAATGTTTTGGAAGACATCACTAGAACCTAGTTAGAGCTGCTGAATGCAAGAAGAAAATGCATCATTTTGGAGGGGCAACTCCAAATAGCTCAAGAACGAAATCAATGCTTGGTCATTGAGGTTGTCAAATTACATGCCTAACTTGTTGATCTTGTGATCCTTAGCATAATAGTAATAATGGACAAAGCTTTCAAATAGCTTCAAGAACAATTCCAGAAGGTCGAGGAGGAGGCAGTAATGGCCATCTTCAACAAGTCCATAGTTGAAGTAAAAATGTATTCAATTCAAAAGGACTTGACACAGATGCACCAGGAGAACGAGACCCTGATCACATAGAATAATTTCCTACACAATGTTGATGCTCAAAAAGATCAAATACAATAATTTATTCATCAACAATAGGAGTAACTTGCTAATGTGAATACTAAATTGAGGAGATTAATGATAGAAAATCAAAATCTATCAATGGAGGAAGTGCATGCCTTGTGCCAAAAGTCTGCCATCAAGATCGCCACCTAGAAGAATGAGACCCTCAAGTTTGAATAAATGAAGATTCACTACAAAGACTAAGTTGGCTTGCAGAAGGAATTTAAGGGAAAACACATTCAGATGATGAAGGAAAAAATGAATGAAGCCTTCCAATAGCTCCAATAAGGGAGAGAAGTCTGGCAACCCATTGTTGATGGGGTTAATTCCTACAACAAAATAGAGATCTGCTTAAAGGAGTTGTAAATCAAAGAAATGATAGAATTTATGAAGTTGACTAATCTTCGATATGCAAACCTAGTAATGCTGACTATCGAACGAACATAGTCAAAGTTGGAGAAGTAGGTGGCTAGCTCATATCTGTTATACGAGGCAGAGTTCATGCACTACAAAGGCACCAAGAAAAAGCTTGAGACATTAAATGCTAAAATCGAAGTTCTCAAAGCACAATTTAGAGACCAACAATCAATTGCTGAGAACCTAGCCAAATAGGTGAATGACCACTAGGAGGTTAAGGACATAGTTAGGGTGTTCAACATTGAATGCAAATAGTTTATTGCCTGGTTCATTAATGTAAAGGAGTTATTTCTAGCAATCTGGTGTTCCTAGGATGTGCATGTTCCAACCCACATTGGCAAAGTTGAATGGACGATGCATGATCCTAGAAGAAGGAGAAAATGAAAGCACTGATGGATGCTTTTTGCGTCCTACTTGAAGTTACAATAATAGCAAGACAACTGTAGCCACCTCAACTGCTACCCATGTGTGAAGTTGGTGAAGGTCCTTTGGAGCCTTAGGAATGACCACTACCTAGGACCATCTAATCTTCTCCACCACACTTCATGTCATCAAGGAATGTGCTATCTAATTTTGAAGTCTTGTCATGGTGTTCAATTTTGTGTCTTGAACATCATCAGTTTTTGTAATGTGTTGATCTGTACACTCGGGCACTCCATTTCTTGTCAAAGTCAGTCTATTTATTTTGTTTTTAAAAGGTTAATTAATAATCCCATACCTTTTCAATTTTGTAAAGAACTTAAGGATGATTTTTCATTTAGTCATGGGGGTATGATGAGTTGTAGTTTTGTTAGCTGCATCAATGAGGCCTCATCGATGCAGCCTTGTCAATTGGGTCTTGTCGAGGAGGCCTAGTTGACGCATCATATAATGCGTCAACATGGCCCCATCAACACAGTGTCAGTAATTGACTATAAATACACATCCACTATCTACATTTATGGTAAGAGAGATTGTAGTCACATCAAATTTCTTGTAGTTTATCCATTTGAAAGTTAGAATTTTTGTCCCAAGTGCTCACAATAGGAGTCATTGAGTGTACAAATCTTTATTTGAGGATTGTTGTACTTGACCATGAAAATGTGTGTGGCAATAAAGAAAACGTTTCTGATAAACCTTGTAGCACTTTGGATAGATTAAATATTTTATTTATCCATTTAATGTTTTTAATTATTTTTTAAATGTTTCTAATTATTTATTAAATGTTTCCCAGAAATTAAGTTAATGAGGCAATTAAGCAAGATAGATTACACACATAAGTATGACCACTTCAAGCATAACACATATTCATTTAGTAATCCTAGTAGCATTATTGCCTAGTATACCTAGTAGTGTAGCACTTAGTCACCCAATAGTGGATACATGGGTTCAAGATAAGTACAAAAAGTGGGACCGGATGCTTATGTTAGGAATAGTTAGACATTAGTTGAATAGTTAAATTAAATTAGTTACTCCAACCACTTTATCTCTCTTTAAGTGCCGAAACCATAAAAATACAAAATGATAAAAATTGGATGTCTCAATTACACTTAACCATACCAATGTATATCACAAGTGTAATTGGGAAGACAACGATTGAAGTTAAGCCAAGATTCACTTCCTAAATAACTGGTGCATTGAAAACGATAAAGTCCATGGAATTCGACTAGATCATGTGTGAATGCTTTGTGATTCCTACTTCTGCAGCTATCAGCTTACACTTTTATCCGATCTGGGAAGCATCATCCGTAGATGAATGGTTATACAATGTTGGTCCTTATGAGTTAATTGTTCTTCATTTTCTACTTGGTGTAGCTTGTTACATGGGTCGTGAGTGGGAGCTTAGCTTCCGTTTAGGTATGTGCCCTTGGATTGCTGTTGCATACTCAGCTCCAGTTGCAGCTGCTATCGCAATTTTCTTTATCTATCCTATAGGTCAAGGTAGTTTTTCATACGGTATGCCTTTAGGTATTTCTGGTACTTTCAATTTTATGATTGTGTTCCAAGCTGAACATAATATTCTTATGCACCCATTTCATATGTTAGGTGTAGCTGGTATTTTTGGTGGCTCTTTATTGCCGTGCTATGCACGGTTCTTTAATTACTTCTAGTTTGATTAGAGAGACGATAGAAAGTGAGTCTGCTAATGCTGGTTATAAGTTTGGTCAAGAAGAAGAAACTTACAATATTGTAGCAGCTCATGGTTATTTTGGCCGATTAATTTTCCAATACGCTAGCTTTAATAACTCTCGTTCTTTACATTTCTTCTTAGCGGCTTGGCTTGTAGTAGGTATCTGGTTTACTACTTTGAGCATTAGCACTATGGCATTCAACTTGAATGGATTCCACTTTAATCAATCCGTAGTTGACAGTCAAGGTCATGTAATTAACACTTGGGCTGATATAATAAACCGTGCTAATCTTGGTATGGAAGTCATGCATGAGCGAAATGCTCACAATTTTCCTCTTGACTTAGCTTCAGTGGAATTGGATTCCATAGATGGTTCAAATTGATTGTGATGCTTTTTGAACATTTTCAATTTAATAATACCAAACCTCTCCTTACTTAGAGGGGTTTGGTCCCTTTTCTTTGTTTGTTTAGCTTTGTTTGTATCTATGTTATATGATGATATGGAAGCGTGTACTATTGTAATTGGGATATAGACCTCTCCAAGAAGGATTTGGAGACATTAGATATGTGAATTTTGTGTGCATCCAATAGGAATTGAACTTGCGAGTTCGCCAATTATGAGTTGGATGCTTTAACCATTCAGCCATGGATGCTAGAGAAAGATCATCCGGAATAATCAATTTCTTCGATACTCAGGCTTGAAGGATAGCCAAGTACATTCTCTCAAATTTCAATCATGCAGTATCTGAAAAATGTAAGTTCAACCTTGAATTTGATTCAAGCTCAATCTTATCAAGATTATTTACTTTCGGAAATCTGTCCGAATAAGAACCTGAAAATGCTTCATCGGATTCCAGATGTGTTTGACAAATTTAGTTCAACCGAGAATGTTCAAAACATAAAAGAAAATGAAACAATAAATAAGCTTTGGAATTTATGGAAAGATAAGTGACAAATTTGCTCATTTCATTCATCGCATTTTGTCCAAGAACTTGCTAAGAAACAAGAGATGTATAGGATCAATACTCATTTTTCCAAATGGATTTTGCTCCAAACATATATGCCATGGTTTTTGAGTTCTGTATGGTGGAAATACTTTGGGGATACACTTTTCGATACCTTTTCGGATATATTGCTATATAGCAATGACCGAGTTGTATCTATTTGGCAAGATATTAGGTATAAATTGATTATCTTGCGGGTACTTTCTCATGAATTATGGTGAATTCTACAATCGAAATTCCAATGGATTTGGTGAAGGATTCGACTTTCACTTCAATTTAGGGTCTTGCTTCTAAATCAATTGGTTCATTGGTTGGTGTCTTTCGAGGAATTTGTGTTCGATGAACTCTACACAAAAAGGTTGATATGGACACTTTTGCGATTAGCTAGGAGGGATGGGGATTTTTGGATCGTTATCTTGTGGTTTGTCCTTATGTTTTTTCTTTTTCCATATTTTGTCGTTTTTTTCTTACACTGGATTTCTTTGCTGATACAGTTCAATTTTCTTGAGTTTGGGCTACATTCGGATCCAACTTTGTTATGATAGTGGTGGGTGGAAATCAAAAGATACAACGAGTACCTGAAGGATTTTTTGGAAATACCGGATTGGGCAGAACCTATTGATTTGGTAATACTGGACTTGGTCAAACCAATCCTCGAAAGAACTACTAGCACTGGTCCACGTTTGGCTGCTATTGATACTTCTAATAGCTGTGAGTACCCGAAGGATTTTTTGGAACAGATTGGGCAAAACAAATCTGCAGTTCTACTAGTGATGATGATTCTGTTTTTGCTAAATCTCAAAATTATAAAAAATTTTGTTTATTTTACTAATTTGGCTAAGATGGATGAACCGAGTTGGACGTAGTTGGATGCTCATAAATATGAAGAGTAGTTTACTTTTTGGTTTGCCTTTAGAATTCTAAAGAAAATTGTTTGCTTTTTGTCAAACCCCTAGAAATGGTATTGGTTGTTGAGACTTAGAATGACTTATTTTGTTATACTAATAAGTCACAAGAAGAATCCGCATGCATTCAATCAATCTATGACAATGTCTGACTTTGTAATCAAAAAGCGAAACTCTTCCCTGAATTTTTCATCTTTCTTTTTATCAAGATCTTCTTCAAAGGATGATAAGAATTCGAATTCTAATAATAATAATAATAATAATGAGAAGAAGAAAGAGACATTTGATCTACTTCTGCTTCTAAGAACAGAAAAAGAGCTCTCCCGAATTGAATCGAAATTGACCTACAAACATTTTATCTCCAAAGTTTATTAAACCATTGAAGAGCCAGGGCTTACGTATTTATGATATTTAGTTGACATTTTTCAAAAAGATATAGTGAATTACAGGTTCAATCCATTTCGTTTAGCAGAAAAATGGGTCTTCTTTGCTTTTTATCAAAGGATTGCCAAGTCTAATCAAAAAATCAATTCTAAAGCTAGAAAAACTCCTTTTTTCTTAGGGCCATCCCTTTCCAAAGGGATTTTATTGATAGGTCCTAAGGAAACTAATTGATCCTATTTGGTCCAAAGTCTAGCAACAGACTCTTATGTTCCTTTGATTAAAATCAATCTGGAATGGTTCTTTGCTAGTTGTAAAACTTTCTCCCAAATCCATTGGACTTTGATAATAGGCAGAAATCATGTCACCTTTCATAATATGGATCCCCAGCATTCATGAATTGGAACAGAATAATTGCACTTCTACCATAAAGAGGGAGATCTTCAACAAGAAGAAGGCATTGCTTCATCTCCTATTGGACCATATGGATAGCTGTGATGAGAACATTTTGATTAGTTGAAGAAATATTGTTTTTATTGCTTCAACTCATATTCCTAGAAAAGTGGATACAAATCTAATGACTCCAAATTGAGTTCTTGCCGCGGCTGGTTTATTTTATTTTTTTGCCCTTTTCTCACCACAGCGGCCACACGTGCAGCGGCGGTCGTTATCGGTGATCATACATGGGCACAGAGCAGGCAGGCGGCAGAAAATAGTAGGTGCTTGAGACGCAGCAACAGACACACAAAGACAACATAAGAGTAGCTGACAGCCTTTTCGGACCAACTTACTTACGCAGCAGAGGGTGGCCGAAGTCTCTCCTCTCCCAAACAGCAATGACAACTGCGGTTGACAAAAGGTGACGAACGGTGGCTTCTCTCTTGATGCGCGGCTGACAGTGGTGAATG
>MNCI01023784.1:0-36784 GCA_015680685.1 Gnetum montanum | reverse complement strand
TTTTTGCAAAATTTTATTTGTTACAAGTAGGTATTATAAGGACCGCGTCTACTAGGCAGTTGAACAAAATAGAAAATTTTCAAGAACTCACAGTACTTGGCAAAGTTGGCTGAATCTCTTTAAAGTAAGTCATTTGTAGTTCACACACAACGCAATTGTCACATTTTACACAACCACACACCGCAACAGCACACACACATACTCACATTAACTACTGAGTTTATTTGGAGGTATCTGGGCCTTGGTGTTGCTAGAGACTAGTAGACACCTAAATCCTGTTCGAGGACACTCGTTGGCAGTCGCGTCCCAAACGGTCGCCAACAAATAGCTTAGTTGTTTCTCTCATAATATGTTCCCATAAAGTCAAGGTTGGTTATCAATATTACTGAGATAAATATTAAAGTATGAAATAGTAGGATATCACTTCCTACCTATATCTATATCATGAGTAAAAATTATAGCTATCAAGAAAATGTCTAGTAGTTAATTCTTTGAAGTTCATAGTTGAAGTTGTTGTAGCTAAAAATCTTAGCTGCTAGAGGAACTAAGAATTCCCAACAACATATTTTTTAACCTCAAATCTTAAGGGTCTCCACAAAAAATGAGGTATTTTTTAACATATGATGCCTTTGATGGTTTGGTAGATTGCCTAGGGACTTATAAAATGCAAAATGGGGGTAACAAGAATGAAATGCAAAATACATATATGGAATAAAATGCACGAAATGCAAAGAACAACAAAACTAACACATAAATAAAACTGTAATATTTATTTGAAAAGAATAACAGGGATACAAAAAATGTATACAAGATTCACCATAGGAGCAAGGGGTTCATTAGGATAGGGGTTTAGAATTTGTTGAAGCTTTTGCAATCCACTCCGTGATACGAATGTTTCGCCACTGTTGATGCTATTGAAACTTTGCTACTACACAAGAGATGCAACATTGTTGATTAAGGGGGGGGTGGGGGGTGTGCAGGGGGATGAGATTTGGAATTTCAAATATTTTACAAATCTCAAATGGGGTAATAAGCTATGGGTGGTAAATATGGCTAAGGGAGTTCCACACTAGGGTGCTCCTAGAAGCTACATTTCTACTTGGCTATAAGAGCTCTTAGATGTTGAAAAATGCAAAGGATGCCAATGCCAAAATCGTGGAACCTTTTCATGGTGTAGGGGATTAAATTTTAAAGGTCTTGGACCATAAATCTTTATGCAAATTTTGCTAAATTCATGCTACAAATTCTAACTTCATTATTGTAAATTTTGGCTACATGTAGGTGTGGTGGGTGTGCAAATAAAGGGGGGCTACTATATGGGGGTAAGTGTTTTACCTCCATGGCATCAAATTCATTTCATTTTGGGCCTTCCAATCATCAATGTTGATGTGAAAAATGCTAATATAAGCTAGTACAATGCTTGGATCTTGTCCATGAAGTATTCACATTTGGGGCATGAAGTATCTATGCTGGGGAGGTGTGATGTATCAATGCTATGGGGTAAGGGTTATACCCCCCATGCTAGGCAAGTGTGTTGCCACACCCCTCCACACTAGGCATGGATGGTGTTTTATCCTTCAATGCTGGGGGTAGGCGGGTTTTATCCCTGGTAGGTGATTTTTACCTTCATGCAAGTTTCTCTAGCATAGAAAATGCTATAACCCCCAAAAAAACCGATCAAAATGTCAATTTTGGCATCCAAAAAAGCATTTTATAATGCCCTCACCCGCCTTGGCCCAAGCTCAAATATAGACATTACATGACATTTTTCACTTGGAGGATGAGGCTTTGCTCACTTATGAGGCATTTTTTGTTCCCCAAAAGTATAAAGTATGTGAGATTGCACCCCATGGATTCTAATCCATACATTTGCAATGAAGTTTAGCCTTGGGTTTCATAGGATGAAGTTACAAATGTTAAAACATGTAAATTTGGTGGTGTTTCATTGGTTCCTCTTTGTTGATATCTGGAGGATTAACTTGAGGGGCACCAAGAGAATTCAAAACACTACTTTAGGTCCATCACCAACACACACTCTCCATGCTTGATCTAGTTGTGTTGAACCATGCAAATGAGTGCCTATGATGATGGGATAAGGCTATGATGAAGAGATGGTCATGAGGTTGTACAGAATTTGTTGTGAAGGATAACAATGCTTTCCAAGTGTTAACATCATGATTATAACAGTAACATGTTATGTCTTGAAGTGTGGATCACTTGTAAAATGCATTTGAGGAACCATTAGTTCATTCCAAGGACTTTTGGTGATTAGGCTTATCCCTTTGCATGTTTGGAGCCATCATCTTGGCAATTTTCTTTTCCATTTTTTTTCGTGATTGTGATGAAACCTTCATTAGGTTTCATTGCCAAGTTCAATTTAAAAATGGCTTTCCTACTAAATGAGATGTGTTACATCGAGTAGAATTAATGGTTTCCCATCGAGTGAGATGTGTTATGCTTGAAAAACTTGATGTGAAACGCGATGGAGGTATGTCACATGGTGATAATGCATAAGTGTTAATAATTGGTCAATGATTGCTATTTAGGATAACTAAGGCTATAATAAGGCTATAGGGTTAAGTTTAAGGAGATGATAGTGGAAATTGGAATGAAACTATTACTCTTGGCACAACAAGACATACACATCAAATATTGTGTTTCAAGATCACCTAACAACTCGCTGCCATGATGAATTGTACATCCAAAATGACTCCAGGCTTCATTCTGCAAGCACAAATCCAAGAGGATAAACACACCAGGCAAGGAAAACTTGTTGTCACATGGCAATGCATATGGCCATATAGAATGATGAATGAAACCAAGCTACCTAGGTCATCAATGTTGTCAATTTAAGACCTTAGTGGGCCATAATGCTAGTTTTAAGGCCTTGGTAGGCCATCTTACTGGTTTAAGACCATGGTAGGTCATCAATGTTGGCTATTAGCTACATGTAATAAGGATTTAGATAGGAATGGTTGTTCAAAATGTCCAACCCATTCCAATCCATATCAACTATTCTAAATGTGTTGTTGCCATAGGCATTGGTGACTAAGAAAGATCATTCCTAGTTGGCTAAGAATTTATCCACATGTTCATGGACAACTTTGAGGACCAGGTTACCTTCCTTTACCTTACACTTGATCAAGTTATGGTTGTGTTGCCATATTTGCCTCTCTTAATATTGCTTACTACGAGCAAGTGTTTGCACTCGTTTCTCCTCCATCGAGTCTAAGTCCATAGTCCATAGCTCCTGGTGTTGTTCATCTTAATGAAGTCAAATAAGACTAGTCGGAGTGACAACACCTACAATTCAAGAGGTAAAGTAGCTTCAAAACCATAAACTAGGATATAACGGGTTACACCAATTTTAGTATAGTACATTGTTCAGTAGGCCCAAAGCATAGGGACATGCCACTCATGCCACTTGCATTTCCTATTTTTTAGCATGTTCTTGAGGAAGTTTATGATGGCCTTTATGCTTAATTTTTCTTGTCCATTAGCTTGAGGGTAAAATGAAAATGAGAAAGAGTGCTTAATGCCCATGTCATGAAAAAAATTCTTGGCTACTAAACTATGGTCCATTGTCTATAACTATGGTCATAGGTATGCCAAAACAAGCTACTATATTGTTGAGAATAAATCTACAAACCTATTCTGATGTTGTCCATCTTAGGAAAATAGTTCCAACCCACTTTGTAAAGTATTTAGTTTCAGTGATGATGAAGCTATGACCAGAAGACTTAGGCATTATGGATCCAACGATATTTAACTCCTCCCCCTACCACATTGAAATGGCCAAGTTATCTAAGATTACTATGCTAATGCCACATGTTACAAGTTTTAACCTTCTATAGGTAATCATTTTCCATATAGGTCATGGCTCTTGGTCCTATATGTCCTCTACAAAAACCCTCATGAACCTACTCTAGGACTATTTTAGCTTTGGTTTTACCGATGCACACTAATAATATGTCATTATAGGACTGTCAATGTAATGTATTATCACCTACAATGACATACTTTTTGATCATTTGCATATAATGTCCTTTTAAGCATTAGTCAAGCCTTGTGAGGATTCACCATGCATAGGATAAAACTTAATATCATCATAGCACTTCCTTGCAATGGTAGTATGAACTATGACCACAAAGGTATTCTCAATGCTCCACATGATGGAAATAGCACAGTCCATAGTTAAGGTGGGAAACTTGCCCAACACATTTGGCATCACACTATGGGCTAGCATTGAAATGACATAAATTATAGCATTTTCATTATAGGGTATATGTTGGATGTCAATTTTTGTGAATTGTTGTAACAGTTGCTTTTGTAAGTCATAATAAAGTTGTAAATGTTTGGCCTTGAATACATAAACCTTGGTTACTTGATTGACCGCAAGTTGCGAATCACCCTTGATCATTAAGCATTTGATTCCTAGGTCATGAGCTACCATCATCTCTCTGATCAAACCTTCAGAATCTACTATATTGTTGATGCATGAAAACTTAAAATGATAGGAAAATGATTAGATTTCACCAAATGGGAAACTTATGATGGTAGTAGCACTAGCCCCATGGGCAATTGAAGCTTCATAAAAGTGCATGATTGCCTCATAACCCTTGGGCACTTGGCTAATAGTGTTGGCATGATCATCTAGAAACTTAGACTCTATGGTTACATGGTCATCAACATGTGAAATAGTAAGTTGTATGGCTATAGCTTGACCCTTCCTTGAGGACTAAAAGATATAATGAAGGTCAAAATCCATAGTTATGGCTTTCCATTGGGCTATATGGCTACTCTCATAGTTATTGATCATTATGGCTCTAAGTATGTTATCTTCACAAATGAAGTTGACCTAGCTTCTAAAGAGGTAGTGTCTCCACTTCTTCAATAACAAGACTAGTGCTAGATAATACTTCTCCACTTTAGTGTATCATACTTCAGTCCTAGATGTCAACCATAAGCACATTAAGTGACACATAGGTAAAGATGAATAAATAATGTTAAAATACTATAAAATTATACAAATTCATGCTATTTAATGCAAACAAGATTGTATAAAGCTATAAGAAATAGAAAGATATCAATAAAATGAAATGAAGACTAAAAAAAAGATCAAGCAAGGCCAAATAAGGCTGAAACAAGTATAACAAGGTAAAAAAAAGGTCAACTAAGGTCACAAATGCATTAGTTTAAGGCCCTGGCAAGACATGATGCTAGTTTAAGACCTTAGTAGGCCATGGTCACATGGTGCCAAATGGTGGTTAGGGAATGTCAAACCCCACCATTCAATACTAATCAATGGATAAACAAGGCTATACAAGGCTATAATGTAAAGAATAAAGGCAAACACATTGAGATAGAAGTAGTATTGAGACCAAACAAGGTCAAAAATGCAACAATGGATAAAACAGATCATAATATGATGAAAAAGGGTCAAATAAGGTAATGTGGGATACATATGATGAATCTTGGTCAAAATATGATAAAAAATGATTAGATTTGCTAGTTTTAAACCTTAGTAGGGCACGATTTTAGGCTATAAGGGTCATAGATGAGTTCAGGCATCAATTAGGATTTTTTTGAGGCTATTTGAGCTAAAAAAATCAAGGTTTTTAGGTTATCCACAGTAGTTAGCATAGATAGGATGGTCCTCAGTGTGGATGAAACATCCAAACATTTTCCTAGGATTTTTTTGGATAGTTTTCAACTCTTGATGACTTGCATGTTAGTGTACTAGAATGGGAAAGGAAATAGGCTAGTTTTGACATCAATTTCAACTCTTGTGAACCCTTATTAAAGCCTAGATCTACCACCCATGATAGATCCACACTTGGAAATGGAGATCAAACATCAATACTAATGAAAATGAGTTGCATGGTATCCAAAGGGTTAACATTGGGATTCTAGGGCCTACCTAAAGTAGTGTAGGGCAAGATCTATCAAAATTAATCAATTTGGATGTTGAAAAATGAGAAAAGTAGGTTTTAAAGTCATACCCTATGTATCCATGCTAGTTAGCATGGATGGGAGGGGGCTTAGCATGTATAATCCTTATATAGGTGATAATGGGGTCAAACATTTTTGGATTTGTAGCCAGAACCAAGCTTCCACAATTGTGCACTCCCAAACTAAGTTTTAAGGCCATTTTGGATGAGTTTTAAGCATTGAATCAAGTTGGTGACATTATCCATGCTATATCCACACTAACTAGCATGGATACATCATGGATAAATGGGGTTGCTCCTACTTTTTGATTCTATGATGGTTCTAGGACCAAATCAACCAAGTTTTTAAGCTCTCGAGGCTACAAATAGTAATTTCTAGGATTTTTGGTTAATTTTGGCTAGGTTTGAAGGCTGTTTAAGGTCATGCATGGTTACCCTAGTTTATTCTATGATGAGTAGCATAGATCCAATGTGGATGAGGGGCCCTGGTATGTTTCACTACCAAAACAAAGGTTAAACAAGTGAAAACGCAAGGCTATGAGGTCATAGACTTTGCTGGTGCAGGTTTTAGTCATCCATGCACATCTCTAGGGTTGTTGGTGTTGATGGTCAAAGTCTAGGATCAAAATTTGGTAGTTTCAAAAGGCTTCTAGACTTACCCATCTTAATCCATGCTAGATCCATGTTGACCAGCATGGATGCAGTGTGGAGAATTCAAGGGAACTAGTCTCTCATAGTTTTTAATCACTTCTATGAAGTTTGAGGGCTCTAGGAGGTGCCAACATGGTTCTAGGATGTATGCAAGGCCAGTTGGTGTTATTTTGAGGTGTTTATGAGCTTCCCATGTTGAATCCATGTTGGATAGTATGGACGAGGGGCGTTACTATTATGGAAGCAAGGGTGATCATGAAATAAAATGGGTTTTATTAGGTTTTGGCTACCAGAGTCTCCAAGAGAGCAAGGAAGTCAAAAAGTATTAATTTTAGTGCAAATCTTATGAGTTTTGATCTTATCCATTTTTATCCACATTGGAAAGTGTGGATAGGATCCCCCTTAACATGGATAGATTAATGATGTCAAATCTAGGCTCCTTTGATAGTGAATTGACCATGCATGTTAACTCCTAGGGCTATGAGTGTTAATAGTCAAGATTTCGTGTTAAAATCCACTAGTTTGAATGCTCCTTGGTGCCTCATGTAGTAATCCCCCTTTTTTTCCATGCTAGGTAGCATGGCCGCAACATGGATGAGAGGGCGATGATAGCTTTTTGACATTTTTGATCAATTTTGAGGCATCCAAAGGTTTTAGAAGGCTCTTGAAGGATTGTAATGTCACTAGAGTAGGTTTTAAGGTTAGTTTTTTGCTATACAATAGATTGTTTACATATCCCTAGGGCATCCATGTGTGGGTAGTGTGGATGGGGGGTTCACTAGCATGGAAATTATGTTTAGATGCAAACATGAGGTTGTTTTGGCCAATCCATGCTATCGAAAGATGACAAGAGGTGTTAAAGTCAAAATATGGAAACTAGTTTGTCAATTCTGGTATTTTGGTTCATCCCCCATCCATCCACACTTGGAAACATGGATGGACCTACCCTAAACATGGATAAACCAGATTGAAAAGTTTTGGACACTTTCAATTGGGTTCGACAAGGTTTTAGGGCTTCCAAGGATGATTGGAGGGTTTAGGGCTATGTGGGATCTACTTTGGAGCCATATTAAGGCTTGGTGAGCTCTAGAGGTTAAGCATGAATGTTAATCATCTTGGTCAACACTAGATCAATGCTAGGTAGTGTTTCCCCAACATGGATGCCCAAAGTGGCAATCTTTGCTAAGGTTTTACCCCCTGTTGAGGTCTAGGATTCATGTGTGTCAATCACAACTACAAAAAATGGTAAGGAGGTGATGAGAGCAGTTACTCTAATAATTAGAGTGATAATTATTAGAGTAGTTACTCTAATTATTAGATTGGTTACTCTAATAATTAGAGTGATTATTATTAGGGTGGTTACTCTAATTATTAGAGTGGTTATTATTAGAGTGGTAGTTTTTGTAATTATTAGAGTAGTTACTCTCAAGCTTATAAATACAATGCCTAGGAACACAATAGGAGAGTTTAAAAAAGAAGAAGAAAAAAGAAAGAATTCAAAGGAGGAAGTATTTTAGGAGTCAAGTAGCAAAACTCTAGCCAAGTGCTCGTAGTAGGAGGTCTAAGTGTGGATGGATCTTTATTCGAGCATTATGTACCTGAGCACACCTTGTGTACGGCAATAAAGGCAAGCTCTTAGGTTCATCCTTGGGGCACTTGAGATTTGTTTTCTTACTCATTTCCTTTATTTTATTTTCTTTTGCATTTATTTTATTTTATGTACACACAGTACGATCACTTCGAGCATGCATGTAACACTTGGTAACCCAATAACGATTAGCGTTTGGTAATCCCAATAGTGTTGCACTAGTTTAAGAGTGTACAGTAAGTGAGAATTGATACTGGTGCTAGGATTAATTTAAAGCCTAGTTAATTAGTAGTTAAGTTAAATTAGTAACTTAGTTATCTCTCTCTTTCACTATTAGCATAGGACATAAAAACATAAAAGCTATAAAAATCATATGCCTCAAGCTTACTTAACCATACAATCATGACATACAAGTAAGTTTGGGAAGACAATGATTGATTAACCCTGAATGTTCCATTAGGGTGCATAATCACTTAGTCCTTGGAGTTTGACTGGATCACACGTAAAATTCTCGTATTCATATGGTTGAGTGTAGGGGTACCTCACTGCTCATCATTAGCACTGTTGTCGGGGACTTAGTTGTTTGTGCGCTATGTAGAACATAAGAAATCAACCATATTGTTAAGATGTTATAATGAACCCTTAGGGTTGATCAAAGGAAAGATAAGACAATGGTAAATTGCACACCAAGCAAGATGAAAATGTGTTCTTCTTCGCACATGAGCACTTCACTGCCTAGGACTAACACAAGAAACAGTCGGCAGCGTAATACTCATGACATTGATCTACTAGTCCCTTAAAAAGTCTAAGTGGTATATATTCATCCTAATGAGTATATACCAAACTTCATCTTTATCCTCCATCAAGATGAACAACTATGTTGGCGACACTTAGAAGGTAACATAGTGTTACCTTCCAATCATTCAGTCCCAAGCATGCTTCTTTGTTCTCTCACACAAATTGGCATGCCACACTTATACACAAAATACGTTGTGAAAGAACATGACTTGAGAGAATACCATCCCATGGAGGTACAATGTCAAAGGGATTTGCAACAAGAGATACATCATAAGTCTTTGAAGGGTAAGTGGTCTAATAATGCCCCACATGTTTTAAGCGAAATTGGGGATGGCAAACTGGTTTCAACAAGTTCCCCACCAAATGATGTTTTCCCTCGTAATGATGGTCAGGAGGTGGTGTATCCAAACCTCCACTCTGCACTTCACAGCCTTGGCTCTAATCCCCATGAACATGAAGTGTTCAACGAGTGAACACAAACACATGATAAGGGCAGATGTTCTGATAGTAATCATGATCAAGGCCAAGAACATCGAAGAGAAGGTCGAAAACACCATCATGACAATGGTTCTCATTCTTCTTCACCTTCATCATCACATTCACCCTCTCCTTTAGTGTTGAGATGCATTCATAAGGAAACTAACCATGTGGATAAAGGAAGACAAAGTGAAAAACATCAACGAGACAGTCAAGAATGAGGATGAGGGCACTCTAGGGAATCATGGCATAGAAGAAGGGAGAGTAGAGAACCATGTAGACATCACAGACACTATGAATAAGATGACCATGAAAAACCCCTACTCGCAACCAGAATTATGTTAGATATCATGGAGGTCATAAGAGTTCCAACAAGGCACCAAAAGGATAGTAGGATCAAGAGGTTAGACATGAAAATATCCCATGATTTGAAGGGGGATATAACATTGATCTTCAAAATCACTTACAAGCATTCCACAGTGCCTGTGCCTTGCAAAACATCAAGAACAAATGGAAAAAACTAAAGTTGTTCCCAAGGACACTAGTGAAAGAAGTAGAAAGTTGGTACGAGTCCTTAGAACTAAAATCCATTCCGAGCTGGAGTACGATGTTAGAACTCTTTAATGATAAGTACCAAATGTACTCCTAAGTGTCTAACTTACAAAAGAAAATCCAAGGGTGGAAACAAGGAGGATATGAACCCTTGGATGCTACCATGGGCCAATATTATGCACTATTACACTATTTTCCTAGCCATGATTATTTGCAAAGGGATCAACTACGCCATCTTGTGGATGGGCTTAGGCATGAAACGAGAAGAACCCTTGAGACTTATGCCCAAGGAAGACTATCTGAGCTTAGGTTCCATCAAATTCAAAGATTTCTAGAGTAAGTAGCCAAGGAAGAAGGGGAGCTACATAAGAGAGAAAGTGCAGAAGAATACAACCAAGATTCTTCCCTCTGAAAAAGGGGAGTGAGATTCTGTAAAGAGGAGGAAGAGTTACCACTCGAAGAGATGGTGAAGAGGAAAACTTTGTCCCTCCAAAAATTAACAACAGAAGTGTTGGCAATGGTAGACCAAATGTGGGACTCCCTAGATAGTAGATTTGAAACTTTTCTTAAAATTTTATAGGAGTCTAGGGAGCGAGGTAGTCACTATGACAAAAAGAAAAAGAGAGAAGTGGACAATGCACATAACAAAGGTAAGGGTAAAATGGCCATCACTGAAGAGGTTGTGGATTCAGATATGGACAATGATGGTGGATGTAAGATCTACCAATATGACCATCCTAAGGGATTTTGCCTAGTGATCTCACATCTACAAGAGTTTGGGGTGTATGCACTCAACCCACGACTTAACAAACAACAAGCATCTCGACAGTTACCTTATCCCCAACGTAAGCCAAGGCAGTTCCACCAACCTTCAACGTATTATCCAAGTCGAACTCCACCACAATCTATTGAGAAACATCAATAGTGGCAATACCCACAATCATGGGGGATGCCACCACCAAGGCAACAATACCCCTACCAGCAACCAGATCCATATGGCTACTATGTGCAGTAGCCAATCTCTCCACATAACTTTCTTGGTCACGTGACACCACAACATCACTATCAAACATGGGATTATTATAGGACTCCTTCTCATAGGGGAGATAACCCATAGACATACCACCCTCCAAATCCATCTGCAGCTCTCACACTGATAGCTCCATTACCACCTGCTCCAATGATGCAAGGGGAACTCCACACTCAACCGTAGCAATACAATGCTACGAGGGCTATGAATCTTCAACCCACTACTGGTTCCAACAACCACATGAAGAAAAGAGATTTCTTTAGGACCAATAGACCAACCAAGCCCTTGAAATCACAAGTTGCGGATTCCTTAGATGCCTCAGTATCAATTAAACTTCAGATCCTCCTTCAACTCAACCACCACACTCAATGCATATGGTCATGCTAACACATGCCATCATTGATTGGATAAAATCTAGCCACCTTCCTAGAAAATTATTTGATCTTGGGAGTCCTATGATATACTTACAAATTGCTAGAAATGTGCCATGCAAGGCTCTTTTGGATTCAGGTTCTAGTGTCAACTTGATTTCTCAAGAAATGTATAGGGCCTAGAACTTGCCTCGATTGAAAAAGAGGAACATTCATCTAGAGTTGGCTGAATAGTCCATAATTGTCCCATTGGGACTAGTGGAAGATGTTGTCACCACTATTTTTGGGTTGTCGTACCCAGCTAACTTCCTAGTGATTCAGGTGAACAACGATAAGGGGGAGTTCCCAATCATAATGGAAAGAGCATGGCCAAGCAACATCGACACACACGTATGAATCCATGATCTTTCCCTAGAAATATCAAAGGAAAATACATTCAAAAATATTAAGAAGAAGAAAGTTCCATGCATCACATATAGTGACATAGGGTGCAATTGCATGCAGAGATGATGGGTTATGCAAAGTTTAGCATTGCCTACATGCAATCAGTGTGGACATTAATATACAAAAGTGCCTATATGTAGTAGCCACATGACAAGAAGACACCTAGTGGCTGATGGATGATCAAGAGAGTAGCTCACTAACATGCATGAAACTAACTGAGGAGATAACTAGTGCTTACATTGAATGCATAAATGCACTAGAGCAAGTTTGTCGTCAAATTCCAAGTCTTAACCTTGAAAATGTCAACTGGGGGAAGTTGAAAATGTCTAAGAAATTTAAGTAGGATCCTCTTGAGTTGAAACCATTACCCACCAGTATGGAATACATGTTCCTTAAAAATGAAAAATCGGTAATGATCAATGCTAAACTTGCTCCACAATAGATAGGGCACAAAATCTCACACACAGGAATAGAGGTAGATCTCTAGAAAATCAAAGTTGTCCAAAAAATTACCCATCAACCACAAACTGTTAAAAATATTCGATCATTCCTTCGACATACTAGCTACTATAGGTGATTTATTAAGAACTTTTTAAAGGTTGCAAAATCATTTCTGGAATTAATGAAAAAGGATGTACCTTTTGAACCAAGAGATAAGGTTCTCTACTGGAATCCCACACATGTGTCACAATGTACTAAATTTCAAACACTATGGGAAGGACCTTATATTATTTATGCAACTTTTCCTTTATGGGCCATGACAATATACAAACCTAAGAACTTAGATAAGAAACTTTTGGTCAACATGCAACCAACCAAACCTTTTCATGAGTTTAGAACAACTAGTACACATGCTACCTCTATTAATGGACAAACTCACTCATTATTTTGGATCTCCTCCTTTCAACTTAGTTGTGGGGGAGATGGCCGCCTATGCTAACCATTCTAGGCCCTTAGTTCTTTTTGAATTTTCGTTTTACACATGTTTATTTTACAAATTTTTTCAAATTTTCTTATTTTTGTTTTACGCCATCGTTCATATTTTTACTATTTCTTTGTTTGCTTGATTTGCTTTTGTTCTTCATCTAATAAGTGCTCATGATGGTGGATTGAATTATATCATATTGATTGATAATGTTTGGTTTTTAACTTTGAATTATGATGCTGATATTAAGGTTTGGTTGTTTTGATATAATAGGAAATGAGTCCACGTTGTCCATGCATCCATGAATTTCTATAGTCTCTCTTGGCCTAGAACTGTACAGTCCCTTTCTTTAAATAATAAAAATATTAATGAATTGGTGACTGGGAATTTCTCAAACTAAGGAAGGACTCAAGGATTGAAAAGGGTGTGACTTCAAGGGGATTTGATGCATTTGTGCTGGCCATTTTCTTGGATGCTTGAATGTTTCCTTCTTAGGTTTTCCTTACCATTCCAACATTGCTCCAACATCAGGAAGCTAGGTGAATAAAAATAATAAGTCTTTGCATGCTATGGTTCTCATGCAGAAAAAAAGGAAAAAGGTGAGAATTCAAAGCACACCCCTTAGACAAAATAAATGCAAAAAAAAAATGCATGGGTCTTTGCATGGTGTGATTGCCATTCAAAAAAAGAAAAAACAAAAACATGGGAATTCAAAGCATACCCCTTTGACCAAATAAAAGGACAATAAGCACTGGTTATGGAACTAGAAAGATATGTTACCCATGACTAAAGGTTGCCTCTAACTAAGGCCCTTTCTCGCTTCCTAGTTCTCCATCTCGCTCTCCTCGGAATGGTGGTGACTCTTTGTGGAAGCATTCTTGTTGCTTTAGGTGGATGGATTGGTCAAGTGTGTTGATGTGAGGTCACTCGATATGGTTTGTTTAATTCTATATTTGGGATGAGTTCTACTCAGTCACATTAACCATGAAATACACAAGGGACTTTACACAACCTTGTTCATGGGATTCCATTCCATTCTCTTGTGTCCATCCTTCTTCCCATTTTTTCACCTCATTGCCAATTTTATCATTAGTCTATTTCTGGGTTGATGCATTGTTTTTCTTTGGTGAATTCTTGTGGGCAATTTTTGAACTCTTGCTTCCAAATGACATTCCTAGAGCCTATGGACTCTTTGGTTTGTGGGTTTGTCAAGGCATAAAATGCATGAGGTTGCTTTGGGGAGGACCCACTGGCATTCCTTTTTCGTGCAATTTTTTACTTTGTTCCCTTAAACATTTCTTACAATCAATCATTTCTTGTTTCATCCCCATCCATGAAATCCATTTTATTGGCATTAAATTTGTTATTTTTTTCCATATTTCTTGTTTCTCATAATTTTCCATCTTATAGCTACTGAAGGTTCACACTTAGTCATGGGGGCCCTAGTAAATTTTTTTAATTTTCTCCATTTTACACCTTGGATAGTCACCTGTGATAACTCTCCAAACTAGTTTTTTCCATAACCACAACTCAGCCAATGCACTTCATCTCGAGGCAAGGTATCAATTGCATTGTGGTTTATCTATCCTTGTTCATTTGTAACTATGTTGTGTGTGCAGATGGTGATCATAAAAATAATGGATTGGGCTTGTAAAAATCACTCAGGATGGACCAAAACTGGAGCATTTATGAAAGGGGCAAGTCTGGTGGCATGGCTATGGATAAATAATGGAATGTTCAATCTTAGCATTGGCAGCAACACATTTCATTTTCTTTCTCTCTCTTTCTCTACAAGCTGCCAAATAAAGTTTTGGATGTCATTGATGTACAAGTGTTCACCATAATGTTGTAATATGCTTATTAATCTGTCCATTGGGCATGTTGAGTTTGTTATCCATCAGTTGTCAATTAGTCAATAATCCCATACCTTCCCAATATTTTTTAAGAAACTTGAGCACGAGTTTTCATTCAGTTGTGGGGGTATGATGAAAGCAGTTACTCTAATAATTAGAGTGGTAATTATTATAGTGGTTAATTTAAAAATTAGAGTGGTTATTATTAGGGTGGTTACTCTAATTATTAGAGTGGTTATTATTAGAGTGGCAGTTTCTCTCTAAAATTATAGGGGTAGTTTCTCTAAAATTAAAGCGGTAGTTTTTGTAATTATTAGAGTAGTTTCTCCCAAGCCTATAAATATAGTGCCCAAGCACACAATAGGAGAGTCAAAAAAAGAAGAAGAAGAAAGAAGAAGAATTCAGAGAAGGAATTTTTTTAGGAGTCAAGTAGCGAAACTCTAGCCAAGTTCCCACAATAGGAGGGCTCAGTGTGGACGGATCTTTATTCGAGCATTGTGTACCTGAGGTGTATGGCAATAAAGAAGAGCTCTTGGATTCATCCTTGTAGCACTTGAGATTTTTTTTCTTACTCATTTCCTTTATTTTATTTTCTTCTGCATTTATTTTATTTTATTTTATGCACTTTACATTTCTATTATTAGCACACACAATATGATCACTTCGAGCATGCGTGTAACACTTGGTAACCCAGTAACGATTAGCGTTTGGTAATCCCAGTTGTGCTGGTTTAGGATGTGTACAATAAGTGAGAATGGATACTGGTGTTAGGATTAGTTTAAAGCCTAGTTAATCAGTAGTTAAGTTAAATTAGTCACTTTTTTATCTCTCTCTTTCCCTATTAGCATGGGACATAAAAACATAAAAGCTATGAAAATCATAAGCTTCAAGCTTACTTAACCTTACAGTTGTGACATACAAGTAAGTTTGGGAAGACAATGATTGATTAACCCTGAGTTTTCCATTAGGGCGTGTAAGCACTTAGTCCTTGGAGTTCGACCAGATCACGCATGAAATACTCGTATTCGTATGGTTGAGTGTAGGGGTACCTCGCTGCTCATTAGGAGGGTTATTTTTTATGGTTGTGAAGGGTAGGAGGCATGCGTCCACATTGAATCCATGTTGTCTGGCATGGATCCAAGTGGGATAAGGTTGAAAAGTAATTTTATAAGGTTTAATGAACCAAAACCTCCACATAGAAGAGGCTTCCAGGTTTAAACCCCATCAAACTAGGGAGGTAACTAGTGGGACCTATTGGAAATTCAAATTTTTTAAACTAAATATCCACTCCCACCTTCCCAGCATGTAGATACTTTCCCCCTTTGCACTTCTAGTGCACCATCAATCTTAGTTCTTGGAATTAGAAATAGGGGCATGGAAGAAGGCATTTAGTTTTAGATCTAGAATTTTATGTTAAACTTTTGCAAAGAAAATCTTCACAACTCTCATTCCACCATACAACACATTTAAGTAGAGCCTTGATAAAGTTTTTTTTTCTACCAAAAGTTCTCATCCTCAGTGTGTATACTTCAAATCTCCTTCGAGGAAGCATTGAAGCTTCCACCCCTCTAATTCTTAGCTTCTTCCAACATATATTCTGAAATCATAAAGAAGAGAGGCATTAGAAGAAAGAATCCAATGATAAAGGAGGTAGATGTAGTATCCTAGGGCATCTCCCAACTACCTAGGCCTGTTGTTGTTCCAAATTTTCATGCTACAACCCCAAGGTAGGCCATTGTTGGTTGTTTTTTACTAGCTTTCCTAGTCATTTTGGTGTTTCCCTAGTTGAGAGTAGGATTGTTTTTTCATATCTATGATAGTGTTTGTTAAAATTGAGTTTTGACAAAATTCCAGCTCTTATGTTGATGGTCTTCATGTGGATCTATGGTCATTTTATTGTTTTGGCTTCATTTGATTAGGTTTTAAAATTAGGTTTTGCTATTTTATATTACGTTTTTACTAGTTTTGGCAAAAATGTAGGCATACTCATCAAATATTTTAAAAGTATGATGTTTTGGGTTTTTAGATCTATTCTTAAGGTTTCTTTAGGCTATGTTTTTGTTTACTTTGGAGGATTTTGGCTAGGTTGTATAGCTAGGGTTTGTTCCATTTTCTAGTTTTTCATGTGGATTCACAAAATTGTTTTGAAGAAATAATAGGTACTTTGAATTTTCTAAGTTCATGGGTATGTAACGCTTGATATAAAATTTCAAAAGGTCATGGAATGACTCTATTTGAAACCAAAATGAATTTTTGGTGACTTTTTTACTAACCCTATGTGAAAGGGGATTTTTAGTGATGGCTACATTTATGCTAAATTAGTTATGTTTTGTGCAAATGTTATTGTACATTTTTGGCTATTCTAGTCATGGATGCAAACATTACGATTTTAGATTACTTTAGTGGTCAAATCACTAAAATCAAAGTTGAAATGAATTTTGAATGAATTTTTTACTAAGGCTATGCTGATGATGTGGTTTTTAAAATTTCTATAGAATTTTTTAATGAATTTTTTACTAAGGCCATGTTGATGAACTTTAAAAATTTAGATCTAGTTTTTACTTATATTCTACAGAACTTTAGTGTGATGATGTGGTCACACTTAGCTACAGATATAGCTAGGATCATAGTGGAGACACTAATGCCTTGGGCATCCAGTTTAATCATCAAGTTCATAACTAACAATCCAGCCACGTAGGTAGTAGGGGAGGTAGTGGACAAAAGCAACATCATCAGTACATGATACCTTTTGGAGATATGGAGCATGCTAGAGTACCGTTAGTATAATGCGAGCAATACTCTAATGGTGGCACATAGAGTTCACACATTATGCCAAAACCCCCTAGCACTTTGTGCCATCTACTAGGGTAACCATGGTTATTATAATATTTTGATGTTTTTAGATTTATTGTTTAATTCACCTTTCCTAACTTGTTAGTTTTATGAACTTCTTATAGGTATAGGATTAATGATTAAGGCTTGATCAATAAAAATCAAACTTTGGTGATGGCTCAAACGACTTTAAATGTATTTTCCAAAGGCCCCAAAATTAGAACTATTAGGTATGAACATTTAAGAGGGGATTTTGATAAATACACTACTAACTTTAACTTAATCTACAAGAAGTGTATGACCAATGAGATAGCACATAGCTAGTGGATTATCCCCATGAACACTAGGGATAAGACCATTGTTGTTGAGACCTCTACACAAGCTTCACCAAGAAAGAAAAAGAAAGTTAAGAACAAGAATTATAATGTCTAATGTTTTCATGGCTACTAAGGTTTTAAGTGTTCTATAGTTTTAACTTTTGTTAGATGTACCTACACCAATACTAAACATTTGTTGTTGCCTTGTAAGACCTTCCACTTCTTTTGATGTGACATTATCTATTTCATGATGTCATGAGGATACCCTCATTTTGAAATTTGATGAGATGATACTAGTATAGTAGTGGTTGGAGGGATAGGTGCCTAGATACATCTAAGAAAACATTGAGCATGTGGATTTGCTTGATGTTTTCATGGTAGCTATCTCCTTCATCCCTATTGTAGAGATGTTGAACATCATTGACTCCTTCAACATAGGAGCTAATCATTTCAACACTATGGTTTGAGGTGTGTTGATCATCATACACATCAATGAGGCCATCTTTTGTAACTTATTTGGTGTTTCCTCTGATGGGACAAAAGTCGACACCAAACTAGTGAAGGAAATAGATCATTATAAGGAGGTTTTGGAGTGGTTTAGTGCTAGTAAGGATCACTCCAGGTTTGTCATGGATAACTTCATGAATTCTAAAGTAAAGGCATCCTATCCCTACTATAGAGATGTTGATCATTGACTCTTTCAATGTAGGAGCTAATCGTTTTAGCACTATGGTTTGAGGTGTGTTGATCATCATACACATCAATGAGGCCACCTTTTATAACTTGTTTGGTATTCCTACTAATGGGATAAATGTTGTCACCAAACTAGTGAAGGAAGCATATCATTATGAGGATGTTTTGGAGTGGTTTGGTGCTACTAAGGATCACTCTAGATTTACTGTGGATAGCTTCATGATTTCTAAAGTAAAGGCATCCTATCCTTTGTTCTGATCCCATACATTTCCTAAACTATTGTAACAAAAGAAGGTGATCAACATCAAGAAAGTGTATATCTTTAAGAAGGTCTTGATGAAGGGTATCAAGTTCAACTGGGCTACTTCCTTGGCTACTAGGATTTAGGAGAACATTCTCAAGCTCTATGATGAAACCTCTACTATAATCCTCATGTGTTATGCATTTTTATAGGTTATTTGAAGAGGTTCACAAAGTTCCTAGTAGTGTGGAAGAATGAACAATGGATGACCCAAGATCCAAACCAACTTTCTAGGCCTTGGATAAAGCAAAGTTATCCAACCATGTAGGTCCAAAACCTACCAGATGAGATGGGTGACTCACTATCTACTACCACCAAGGGACTTGGTGTTACGTGGTGTAGGAGCCTCTCATAGTGCCTATCGATGATAGGAGAGCCTAAGTGCTACATTCTAAGATTGATGGGGTAGTCAAGGCCAAGCTCAAATAGTCCTTAGAGAAATCACTCCAAGTGACAAAGTAGCCTACCACAAAGAAGCTCAAGTTAAGGTTTAATAGGTCACATTAGGTAATTACTGATATGTCTTACTATGATTTAGTATTTAGTTATGCTATGTTCTATGGCTATGTTGTTATTTCATATACTAACTTGTTTTATGTCTTATGGTTGTAGATAAGAACATGGATCCTAGAGTGGGGTAAGATACAAAAGCACCATAAAAGGTAGTACATGGTTGATCAAGAGGCATACCCTTAGACTATCAAGACTCTTTAAGATTACAAAGCCTTTGTGGAATCCCAAGCTGCTAACTTAGAGAACTTGCAAATCAAATAGATCATGTGGGCCTAGTTCTAGAATGTCATCCATGACAACATGGCACTTTCAAGAGAGCAATAGATGCAAATGAATCTCATCTTCCAAAAAGAACAAGACTAGAATGACTATAGCACATGGATCCTAGAGTGGGGTAAGATACAAAAGGACCATAAAAGATAGTACAAGATTGATCAAGAGGCATATCCTTAGACTATCAAAACTCTCTAGGATTGCAAGGCCTTTGTGGAATCCCAAGTTGCTAAATTAGAGAACTTGAAAATCAAAGAGATCATGTGGGTCCACTTCTATAATGTCATCCATGACAAGGTGGCACTCTCAAACGAGAGCAGTAGATGAAAATGAATCTCATCTCCAGAAAAGACCAAGACTAGAAAGACTGTAGCACATGGATCCTAAAGTGGGGTAAGATATAAAAGGACCATAAAAGATAGTACAAGGTTGATCAAGATGCATAACCTTAGACTATCAAGACTCTCTAGGATTGTAAGGCATTTGTCGAATCCCATGTTGCTAACTTAGAGAAATTGAAAATCAAAGAGATCACATGGGTCTGCTTCTAGATGTCATCCATGACAAGGTGGCACACTCAAGGGAGAGTAGTAGATATAAATGAATGTCATATCCCAAAAAGATCAAGACTAGAAAGACTATAGCACATGGATCCTAGAGTGGAGTAAGATACAAAAGGACCATAAAAGATAGTACAAGGTTGATCAAGAGACATACCTAAAGTGGCTAAAGGATGATATGATTGAACAACACAAGAGAGAGTTGTTCATTCAGAGGATTTAGGCTAAGAGTGCTAACTAGATCTTTGAAATCACTCTCATGATGGTCATGTCTCCTACTCTTGAGATCACTATGATTGCATGTGAGAATTCTACAGCTATGGTGTCATGAGACCTACCAAATTGGATTGTGATGAACCTAACAAACATCCTCACATGCATTAATTTTAGGGATTTTAATAGGGCCAACATGATGGAAGAACAGATTCTCCATCATCTAGAGACTAGTCCTCAACATATACCCCTAGAAGTTATTGAGCTAGATCCCCAACAAGTTTGATGCATTTATAATTTTTTTTAATTTTGGTCTTTTTTAAGTTATAACTTTGGTTGTTGGATACTAATTGAATTTATTTTATTATGTTTTAGGCATCAAGAGACATTGGTGGCCCTAGTAGTGAGGGTGGGGATAACCCATCACTTCCTCCTCTAGATGACCCTTGCATCCTCCATTTTTCCATCTTAGCTTGCCTATTGTTGACTACATGATGTTTGGATTTTTGTTGATGTTGATGGTTATTGTTAGCTAAGACTTTGTTACAAATGGTTATTGTTTATTATTATTTGAATAACATTGTCACACAATGTGCCTATGACTATTCATGTTATAAATATTTTAATTTTTAATTTTATGATTTTAGTTTTGGCTATATATTATTCTAACATTATGTATTTATCATAACTTTACTATTTTACAATTTTAATGTTGTAACATTGTAAATGGCTATGTTGGCTAAAATGACTAGATAATTTGATTATAGACTAAAATGTAAATAGGATAAAAATATGCTTGCTAGTTTTAGGTCATGGAGAGCCCTATTGCTACTTTAAGGTTGTAGTAGTTTATACATTCTTGTTAATTTTAGGCCATGGTGGAACGTACGTTATGTGGTTGTAAACATGTTTTCCCAGTTTTAGGCCATGGTGGGCCATTGTATCGTGGTTGTAAAAATATGCTTTCCAATTTTAGGCCATGATAGGCCCAAACTATAAGGAGAGATATGTCTTTTTTTATTTTATATTTTAAATTTTTTATGGGTTTTCATGTTTATATTATGCTAGAAAAGGAAAAAAAAGAAAGAAAATGCTATAATAAATAAAAATGCAAGAAAAAGTAAATATTAGGCTATATGTGTAAAAAAGTTAAAATAAGGCAATCTAAAAGATATAAACTAGCAACAAGAAACTCAGAGCTAAATTGTTATGGCTACATATAATTATAAGGTTATAAGGGCATCAAGTGGAAAATTCAAGATGTGCATCATTTGTGCAAATTCTTCCTAATCTTTGAAAGGTTAGAAAATGCATAAGGCCTACTTAGCACAAATTTGTACTCCCCATCTCCTTCATTAATGATGTTAAAAGGGAGTTCTTCCCATAGTTTGTTTCTTTATCCATCGTTGTCATCTTTGGCTTTCCCTTCTCTCTCAAGTTCCTTAACTCTATGGCTATGAGTTTCTTCTTGAAACTCCACTTCAAACCCATATTCTATATCCACATTATTTATTGCCAAGGGAATTGCATTATCACCATGAATGATTATTTCACCCTTCTTGTAAGGCAAGTGAATTTCTTGGTTGATTGGTAAGGATACGACTCATAAATGAGCCAATCAAGGCCTACCCAAATTAAGGTTGAACCCTAGTATTTCCTCTATCATCAAGAAATCCATAGTTGTGGGGAGCTATTTTTCTGCCATGAAGTCCAAGGAGATTGAACCCTTAATAGCAACTCTTGATCCATTAAAGGACTTGAGAGCAGTGGTTATTGTGTGTTGCATCGATTCTATCAAGCCTAAACATTCAACTATAGTACATGGGATAATGTTTGTTGAAGCTCCATCATCCACATGCACCCAATGCACCTTGTACTAGCCTACCCATATGGTGATGAGAAGAGGAGCCCTTGTTACTTTGCCATTTTAGGGACTAGTTTTGATGTCGCTATCACAAAACACTAGCAATGTTGACTTCATTTCTGTTAGTGAAGAAGGAACCTCATGGCATGGATGGATTCCTCATTAGCTAGAATGTCTTCACTAATGGGAATAGAAGTCAACATCTTGACTAGTTATTCAGAATTTGTAGTGGAAGTCATAATCAAGTCATATAAGCTAAAGGTTGTATTCTTCTATTTGAGCAACTACTTGACTTGTTCCATTGCACTAAGGAAGCTTTTGTCATTGGAGATGAGATTGTCATCCCAGTTGCACTTTACTTCCTCCATGCATTCCAAAATATGCACTTAAACCTTGGGTTGTTGTGGCATTTCCTCTTTCTTTCTCTCTTGGCATTTGCAATTCTCTTGTGGTTTACTTGTTGAAGTAGCCAAGGTTCATTAGGTCATGGGCATAGATGATATAGAAGTGGGCTTTAGTGAACCCACTTCATTCTATGCCTTGGCTTTCTTATCTTCTTTGTTATTGGGCTTTTTCTTAGGCTTCTTTCTATCCTTAGATGAGGCTTTTTGATTATCGTTTGTTGGCTATGAGAAAGAAGCTATGGCATTAGCCATCATGGAAGGCTATTGTGTTGTTGTAGGGGTTGATTAGGTTGTGGTTAGCTAGGGCACCCTAATGACAAAAGGCTTCCTAAGGGGCATTGATGGTGGTATCCTTACAATAAAAGGGGGTCTTAAGCTAGTGGAAGCTAAAGAGCCTCTTTCGTTGTGAGGGGGTACTCGAACCACAAATAGTTCTATTACAAGTCTTTGATTGTCATCACTGTTAAACACCAATATAATGTATGAGTAGTCATAAGCATTGAAAAGCTCCTTGTACACGTGCATTGACTAGTTTTGGAATTGGACAAGGTTAGATGCATCATAGATCAACTCACCTCTATCTATCATCTTTTGTAGGTCATCCTTCAATGCAAAATAGAAGTCAATGTGATGATAGGTAATAGATGGTAGTGGGAGAAGCGATAAAGCTTGAAATACTTAGGTAACTAGGGTTCATCCTTAGTTGCTTGAGTGGGATCCTTGGCGATCTCACATAGCCTCCTATTCTTCTTACAAGTATAGCTTTGGTCATCTACTTGTATTGGATCCTTCCACTATCCAGATAGCTTTAACAACAAACTAGTGTATTTCATACTATCCTTTCATTCAAAGATAATCTTAGTGGTTGCAATAGCAAGCACTTGGATCTAAAGATTATAACGTGAGTGTTGGGATCACCTTCTTCATTGTACTTGCTAAATTGAGGGATAGGGACACCAAGAGGAAGTGTCAAGTGTAGGACCACAAGATTGATAGGATCATCTTGGTAAAAGTTGGTAATCTTAACGCTTTAAGATATAGAGGCTTTCAGCCTCTTCAACTCTTTCATCAAGTCTTGGATCATTTGGAATGCATGATCCAAGCCCTATGGTGTCCCTATTGGCTATGGGGTTGGCACAAATGGTTGTGGCATTTTTTTGAAGGCTTGTGGCCTTGTTATCAATTGTAGAAAAAAGGGGAGAGGTTTTATTATTATTGTGGTTGATGGACCAAACAAGGAGTAAGATGATTATGCTAATATCTAGGGCACAAATGAAATGAAAGAGGTATGTGACTCCTGGCTTGCTTAGGGTCCCATGGTGGATCCCACCTAATTGATCAACAGGTTGGTGGTGGTGACAACGACCGAAGTAGGTTGCATGGACCATGGCGAGGTAGCAAATGACATGGAGAAGTGAAATGTGGTTGACTATGGCACTAATTATGTTTGGTGCATAGTAATGATTGGTGTGGGATCAAAAATGGTTAGGTAGAAAGGGGTAGAGGTTGGTGGCATCTATTCCATGGAGGAAATAAAGGGGCTAGAGGAAGGCATTGTAACCTTGGGGATTGTTTGTTGGAATAATCCAACTAGGATGATTTTGGGCTCAGATTCTACCTTGAATTTATTGTCCTCTTCTTGCTATTCCTCTAAGCTATGCTTCTCATTCTCTTGAATCATATCAAGTAATTGAGATAGGATTCTAGCATAGACATCATTTAGAGGTATGTGGTCATATGAGGAAGGAATGTATTCCTTCCCATATTAGTGTATGAGATCATACTCCCTTTTAGCTTCTACTTTCACAAAATCAACATCCCAACTTGAATTTTGGCACAAATGTAGTTTAGTGATCTTCATTATGACCAAAAATTTAGGAATTGACCTCCTAAGTCTTAAGGACTACCTACACTTGATCATAGTAGGGTCCGTGGGGTCATATATCCTCATGGCCTACTGGTTAGACTTGTTATCAGTGAATGTGAAAGGAAACTTGGTTGATTGTTGGAATGACATGGTAACAAAGTGCTAAAAATGGCTAAACGATGACATAAAAGGTTGAATAAAGTGCAAGTTCCAACAAGTGGAATTTTAAAGTGATTGAATAAATAAAAATTATTGAAAATGGATTAATTACTATAAATAGTAAGAAAAATGACAAAGGAGGTATGCCCCTTTACTAAAAATGGAAAATAGGTGGTATCACACTCCACCCGCTCCTAGATTCCTAGCTACACCTATGTTGGGGTGTAGTAGGGGGGCGAGGGAGTAGACTTGTTATCAGTGAATTTGAAAAGAAACTTGGTTGATTGTTGGAATGACATGATAACAAAGTGCTAAAAATGGCTAAACGATGGCATAAAAGGTTGAATAAAGTGCAAGTTCCAACAAGTGGAATTTTAAAATGATTGAAAAAAGAAAAATGATTGAAAATGGATTACTTACTATAAATAGTAAGAAAAATGACAAAGGAGGTATGCCCCTTTACTAAAAATGGAAAATAGGTGGTATCACACTCCACCCGCTCCTAGATTCCTAGCTACACCTATGTTGGGGTGTAGTAGGGGGGCGAGGGAGTAGACTTGTTATCAGTGAATTTGAAAAGAAACTTGGTTGATTGTTGGAATGACATGATAACAAAGTGCTAAAAATGGCTAAACGATGGCATAAAAGGTTGAATAAAGTGCAAGTTCCAACAAGTGGAATTTTAAAATGATTGAAAAAAGAAAAATGATTGAAAATGGATTACTTACTATAAATAGTAAGAAAAATGACAAAGGAGGTATGCCCCTTTACTAAAAATGGAAAATAGGTGGTATCACACTCCACCCACTCCTAGCGTCCTACCTACGTGTGGGGTTGGTGGGGGGAAGAAAGGGGGTAAGATGGGAATTCTTGCACCTTTCTATCCAATGTTGGTATGGGGGAAGGGGTTGAAACCTAAAGTGAAAACTTTGTCTTTTCACAAAAAATGGCTTTTGAAAATTGTCGATTTTCTCAGCAAGGAGAAAAAGGGGAATGGGGATTTTGATGTTAAATCCACCAATGCTAGAAAAACTACAAAAATTTTGGTACAAAAAGGGGGTAAAAATTGGAGAAGAAAATCAACACTAGCTTTAGAAATTTCACAACAACTATTGTGAAAATTTTATAAGTGCAAACACCTGTAACTTCCATGTTGGGCTTTGGTTATAGGAGTATGATGGAAAACATTAATTTTTGCAAGGATTTTGAAGGTTTTGGCTGAAAAAAATGCAAATCTAAAGCTTGCAAGTCAGCATTGGCAATGGGGAAAATACATTTTGATGAAAAAATTAGGTGAAGGCCCTCTTTCTAGTGCCAAAAAGACTATTTTAGCTAAAAATCTTGGCTGCTAAAGAAACAAAGAAATTCCAATGACACAATTTCTAACCTCAGATCTCTAGGGCCTCCATGAAAATGAGATTCTTGGTACCCTAGTTGCTACAATAGATCACCCAAGGACTTATTAAATGCAAAATGGGAGGTAACAAGAATAAAATTCAAGATACATATCTAGAATAAAATGCATGAAATGTGATGAACAACGAAACTTGCACACAAATAAAACTATAGTCTTTATTTCAAAAGAATAAAAGGGGTATAGAAAATGTGTACAAGATTGTCCGTAGGAGCAGAGGGGGTTCACTACGATGGGGGCTCAGAATCGATTGAAGCTTTTGTGATACACTCCACAATATAGATGTTCTACCACTCTTGATGCTATCGAACCTTTGTTGCTATTCCAAATCTATAACATTGTTGATGTAGGAGGATGAGAGATGTGAAGGATTTGTGCTACCAAAGAGATCAATGTTGGAAGTTTGTGTTTCCAAGTGCTCAACATAGAAGTCAAAATTCCACAAATCTCAAAGTGGTTAACATGCAATGCGAGGTAAACATGGCTATGGGGATTCCACATTGGGATGCTCCAAGAAGCTATGTTTCTATTTGGTGGAAGAGCTCTTGGATGATCAAAAATGAAAAAGGTGTTAATGCCAAAATAATGAAACCTTTTCATGGTGTAGGGGCTTAGGTTTTATAGGTCTTACGATAGAAATCTTGTTTCAAATTATGCTAAATTAGTGCTACAAATTCTAACTTGACTATTATAAATTCTAGCTACATGGAGTTTTGTTGGGTGGGAAAATCAAGGGGGGTTACTATATGGGGTAAGTGTTTTACCCCCATGGTATCAAAGACATTTTGTTTACTAAAAAAGGTAAAAGACATTTTGTTTACTAAAGAAGGTAAACAAGAATCTTACCCATGCTAGATATTTCCACCCATGTTGGTCCTTCCAATCATCAACCATTATGTGCAAAATCCTTGCTTAAGCTAGTGCAATGCTTGAATCTTGCTGATGAAGTATTCACATTGTGTGTGTGTTGGGTGGGGGTGGGGATGGGGGGTGTGGGTGGTGGTGGTGGTGATGTATCAACACTCATTACTATTACTTGTAATGAGTGATGTATGTTCATTTGGATTACCTATCCCTAAAGGCAAAATTCTGTTTTTGGTGGCTGCCAACACGAGGACAAACCAATGAATAGTAATGGGGGTGTACTATATAATACTATATAACCAAATGGAAGTGTACCATATACTACTATATAACTAAAACACAATTCCCAAGTGGCTAACCAAAGCATCCTCCATAAAAAAAATAAAAATAAATAAAAAGAACATATATTTGTATCATCTATTCTAAAAAATAATCAGAAGGATGTTTAATATGTATGTTTATTTAGAGATGTTTCATAAATAGGTACAAAAATTATACTAGATATTGGGCTATTTCATAAATAGATTCTACCAACATTTTCTATACTAATTAGTTTTTTTCATTTCTTTCATATATTATATTATTATTCTTAATCATGAGTTTTGAAAAAGATTGTTCATGTTATTTTCATTTAGGTTTGATTTAGATTTTTATATTGTTTTAAAATATTCTAGAACCTTTCTTTCATAGTGATAAAGAAGATGATACACCCAAATTCTATCCTTTAAATGCTTATTTCTTGTTAGAAATCTTACTTCTAGAGTTGGTATGGTTTTTAGTTCTTAGAATAAATCATTTTGTCCATAGTTTTTCCATGTTAAAACTTTCATATCAATTTGATTGATTTAGAATGAATTAGTTAAACATTTGACTAGGAAGCTCAACCTTTACTTTTGTATCATATTCATTCTTATTTAGATTTTGGAATTATAGCCAGTGGTGGTTAGAACAACTTGTAAAATCTAAATACTTTAGCAATTTTTCATTCTTCATGCCTTTATTGAAACTAAATGATTTCATGCTATTATTATTAGTTGATTATTTTCCTTTATTTTCATTTCCTTTTATAATCTTGGTTTTATCTAGTTTACAAAAAAAATAGTGGATTAAATAAAAACAATAAAAACCATCCTCTTCTAAAAACTTGTTGCCAATTTTCTAAATATCCAATGGAATTAACCTATACAAATGAAATCTTGCATTATTATATGTGTTATGCTTTAAATTTCTAAAAGCATAGTTACCACATGAATGGATTTTTTATAAGAATGTCCTTTGTATAGAAAACTTATATTACCTAGGGTACATGTTTGGATACTAATTTACTATTTCACCACCCTATCATTAGTGGTTCTAAGGTTTAACTATTAAGAAAATGTGTGCTAGATCTTTAAACAATTTTGAATTAATAAATTTTACGTAACTATTTGCCATAATAATGTTACATATTCCTTAGTCATCACCTTGCGGTGTAGCTATTATAGTGCTTCATACGAGACTACTTTACATGGTATACATTAAGCAACTTGCAACGTTTGATATGCAATGATAGTAATGCATACTACAAACAATGATGCCTATTTACCATTACAATAGTACATCCATGTAGCTCTATTCTCAATCATGGAATGCCTTTCATTCATTAATGAGGGAGTAATGCATCCATCTAATCATGTTTAGTGGTCCAATTCATGATTATGCATTCTTGTTTATATATTTATATATATTATAGATATAAAACATTAATAACTACTATTTTAATAGCACCATTGCTATCCCATCTCATATGTAATGGGAGAAGAATTTCTTGTTGTACTATTTGCAAACATTACCTACTATTAGCATTCCTCTTGTTTCACTACCATTCAAATTCTTAGCAACAAGAATCCATTATTGATAAGGATAGATATTCTTTCATGGGATGGAACTTCAACCCATAGGGATAAAGCCACAAGTCTCATTTTCACAAGCAGCTTTTTTTTTCATAGTTGAAGAGTAGTAATTCTTGTAAAACTATGTATAGTTCCCATGACTATTTACTAGGCCAAAATATTTTAACATCATAGTCATTTCACTAATTCAAGACTTTCTAGATTGGTAAATAATAAATTTCTTTATTAACTTTAATCCTTAGTGCTAGAAAAACTACCTCTTCTTGATCTCGTTTATTGAAGTTAGAGATGTATTTTCCCATCTATCCAAAGGAAAGGCCCCCACTAGCTACATATTCACCAATACATAATTGTTACTTCTTACCACTTGAACCTCAATTAGATTTAGCTTATGAAGAGTATAAAGTGTGCATCTTAGAGATCTAACATTGTAAGAAGATTTGGTCCTAACAAGTCTAAGTTTAAATTCCAATGAATAATAAGTCTTTTTGTATGTGAGACTTTCAAAAGAAAGGGGTAGTTAAGAAGGATACCTCACTAACCTAGGCAATCTTTATTTAGCATAGGAAAATACATTTTATACTATTGTATCCATATATTTAGTATTCATTACTAGCATTCAGTATTCTAAACAATTATAGTATACCCCCATTAATTATAAGCCATTAACAAACATACTTAATTTTAGATCAGGGTCATGATATTAAAACATTTCTTGTTTTGCCTTTTCCTATTTATACAAATTTCCTAAAAAACCTCAGAAGGGATCAATAAGCTATGCTAGTGGACTTTTTAATGTAGAGGAGAAAGGGGAACATTGAATGTTACCAACCATTCATAGACTAGTTATGGTCATTTCTTCTATAAAACCTTTCTTTACCAATATTAGTACACTACCAATAAGTTAATATATCTTGATTCACTAATCATAAAATCTAGTAATCATATAATCTATCCCAAGATCTAGTTATTTTCTTCAAAAGGCTTATTATCTATTGGTAAGTCTACTATAACTCATAATACACACTTTAGGCTAAACAAAATAGGTATTCATACAACATAAAGATAATAAAAAATGTTCTTATTAGGAGATATCAACAACTAATTAATATAAAACTTGTGTTCATGCAAACGGAAAGGGGATGAAGATAATTATACATATATTTATTAAGCCTTTCTAATACACATTTTCAACCTACTACATACATAAATTTTATTATGTATTGATGGACCACGATATAGGGTCTACGATATTGGAGCCTCCTAAGAGATATCGAACATCTGATGTCAAAACCTATCTCGTTGCCTATAAATAAGAGGTGGGCGCACTTCATTTGGCAAGAAGATAGTTAGTTTTCTTAGTCACTTATCCAAAATCTTGTAGTTTTTCCTTTCAAGAGTTATAATTATTTCCGAGTGTCCGCAGTAGGAGTCATAAAGTGAAAGAATCTTTATTCGAGCATTGTGTACTTGAGAACACCTTGTGTCTGGAAATAAAGACAAACTTTGTGATAAACCTTGCAACATTCAGAATAGCTTATTTATTACATTTAATGTTATTTATAGTCATTTAAATTTTTCATAGTTAATTGGTTATTTTTATTGATTCATTAATTTTCACAACTAAGCACACTCAGTACAACCACTTCGAACATACGTGGAACACTTGGTAACCCAGTAACGGTTAGCGTTTGGTAATCCCAATAGTATTACACTGGTTCAGGGTGTGTACAAAGAGTGGGAATAGATGGTGGTGTTAGGACTAGTTAGAGCATAGTTTATTAGTTAAATTAAATTAGTTATTAAATTATTTCATCTCTCCATTTTTACCACCAGCACATAAAACATAAAAAAGCATAAAATCCACATACCTCATGTTTACTTAACCATACAATCATGTCATACAAGTAAGCTTGGGAAGACAATGATCATCTAATCCATCCTTGTTGTGTGAAGGTGCATAAGCACTTAGTCCTTAGAGTTTGACTAGATGGCACATGAACACTTGTATTCGTATGGTTGAGTGTAGGGGTACCTCATCATTCATCATTGGCACCATTGCTAGGAACTTTGTTGTTTGTGCATTGATTAGAACTTAGGAATCTTCCCATCATTGGAATGAACCCTTAGGGTTAGTAATTGAAAAAAAATATATTAAAAAAATTATAATATATTGCACACTAAATAATTAATTATGTCTCCTTCTTCTTATGAGAGTGCTTCACCACCTAGGTTTGACACAATGAATAGTCATAGGTGTAGTACACATGATGATCCACCAGTGCCTCAATAGTTTTTCTTGGTATACGCTCATCCCAATGAGTATGTACTAGACTTTACCTTTATCCTCGACTAGGATGAACAATTGCAATGGTGGAATTTAGAAGGTAACATAGTGTTACCGCTCAATCACTCAATTCCAAGCATGTTTCTTCGTGCTCTCACATGAATTGCCATGCATCACTTACAATTGGAGTACGTTGTGCATGAACAAGATTCGAGAGATTATCAACCTATGAAGGCACAACATCAAAGGGACCTACAATAGGAGAGACATTACAAATCTATGAAGGGGAAGTGGTCTCAGGACGTCTCATATTCTCTAAGTGAAAATGAGGGTGGTGAACCTACCTTAGAAGGTTCTCCACAAAATGATGTTCCTCCCATTGACTTCAGTCACGAGTTTGTGTACCAGAAATTTCACTCAACTATCCATAACCTAGGTTCTGATACAAACGGACACAAAGGATCCAAAAAAGAAACACGAATGCATAAAAAAGATGAACATTATGATCGTAACCATTATTGAGGCTGTGACCACTGAAGAAAGGGTAGCACACACCATCATGGTGCTAGTCCTTCTTCCTCTTCACTTTCATCATCTCCTTCACCCTCTCTTTCAGGATCGGAATGCAGTTGCAAAGGAAAAGACCCTGAGGATAATGGTAGGAAAAATAGGGATCATAAGAAAAATAGTCAAGAAAGGGAACAAGGGCATTTTAGAGAAATGCATCATGAGAGAAGGAAGAGTAGGGAATAGCATAGGCATCATAGATGCCATAGATAGTATGATCACGATGAACCCCTACTTGCCACCCGAAGTATGTTAGATATAACAGAAATCATTAAAATACAAACAAGGCACCAGAGAGATAGTAGGATCAAAAGATTAGATGTGAATAACATCCCATGATTTGAAGGGGGATATAACACTGATCCTCAAAACCATCTACAAGCATTTCATGATGCATGTGACTTACAAAACATAGAAAATGAGTGCCAAAAACTCAAGTTGTTTTTACAGACACTGATCAAAGAAGTGGAAAGATGGTACCTATCCTTAGAATTGGAATCCATTCACTGATAGAGTACCATGTTAGAACTATTCAATGATAAGTATCAAACATACTCCGAGTGTCCAACTTGTGTAAGCAAATCCAATGATGGAAATAAGGAGGGCACCAACCCTTGAATGCTTCCATGGGCTGATATTATGCATTATTACATCATTGCCCTAGCCATGGTTACTTGTAGAGGAACAACTACACCATCTTGTAGATGGGCTTAGGTACAAAATGAGAAGAACCCTTGGCACTTATGCCTAAGGAAGACTATCCAAGCTTAGCGTCCATCAAGTACAAAGATTATTGGAGCAAGTTGCCAAGGTGGAAGATGAGTTAAGGAAAAGAAAAAGTCTGGAGAAGTACGATAGAGATCCTTTCCTCTGAAAGAAGGAAGTTACATTTTTTGAGGATGAAGAAGAGTCATCACTTGAAGATATGGTGAATAGAAAAAATTTTCCCATTCAAAAATTTGCATCAAAAGTATCAAAAAAGGTAGATCAAATGTGGAACTCCCTAGATGATAAATTTCCAACCGTTGTAAAACTAGTAGAGGAGTCTAAAGAGCAAAGTAGTGAACCACAAAGGAGGAAAAGGAAGAAGCCGAATATGCACATAACAAGGATAAGGGAAAAGTTTCCATCATTGAAGACGTTGTGGATTTAGGTACATAAAATGATGGCAAATGTGAGATATGTTAATATGACTATCCTAAGGGATGTTGCCTAGTAGTCTCACATCTACAAGAGTCTAGGGTGTATGCACTAAACCCATGATTAAATAGAAAACAAACACCCTGAAAGTTACCTTATCCTCAAGGTAACCTAAGGCAGTTCTACCAACCCTTGACCTATTATCTAAGTGGAGCTCCACCACAACCAATTGAATAGTATCAACAGTGGCAACACCCAAAATCATGGGGAATTCCATTACCATGACAACAATACCCTTACCACCAACCTGACCTGTATGGATACTACGTGTAGTAGCTGATCTCTCCACATCACTCTACTAGTCATGTCACTCCTCAACCTTACTACCAAACCCATGAGTACTATAGAAATCCTTCTCCTAGGGGTGATGTTCCACAAACATACTATCCTTCGCATCCGATTGCACCTCTTCCCCACTGAGCTCCATTACCACCTACTCTAGCTATGCAAGGTGAGCTCCCTGTCCAGTTGTAGCAACGTAATGCTACAAGATCCATCAATCCTTAACCTACTGTTGGTCTGGACAACTGTAGAAAGGAAAGATCTTTCTTTAGAACCAACAGTCTAACCAAGTCATTACAGTCATAAGTAGCTAACTCTCCAAAGGCCTCACCATCATTTGAATCTTCAGAGCTTCCTTTGAACCAAAGGTTGCACTTAACACACATGGTCATGTTGACTCATGCCATTACCAATTGGATTAAAGCTAGCCATCTTCCTAGGAAATTCTTTGATCCTAGAAGTCCTCTTATATATTTACAAATTTCTAGGAATAAGCCTTGCAAAGCTCTTTTGGACTCTGGTTTGGGTATGAACTTAATCTTTCAAGAAATGTACAAAGCCTAGAACTTGCCTCCACTAAAAAAGAGTAACATTCATTTAGAGTTGGCTGACCAGTCCATCACTATCCCACTAGGGCTAGTGGAGGATATTGTCACCACTATTTGTGGGTGGTCGTATCCAACTGATTTCCTAGTGGTTCAAGTTAACAACTATAAGAGGGACTTCCCAATCATTATGGGAAGAGCATGACTAAGCATAATTGATGTGCACCTAGGAATACATGATCTTTCCCTAGAAATATCAAATGAGAATAGGTTTGGAAAGATTGAGAAGAAGAAAGTTCCATGCATCGCATACAATGACACAGGGTGAAACTATGTGCAGAAGGCCTAGTTTGTACAAAGCTTAACACTGCCTACATGCGACCAATGTTCACAAATAACTAACATACAAAGATGCCTCTATGTAGTAGCCATAAGATAGGAAAGCACCCAGTGGCTGACAACTGACCAAGAGAGCAAATAAACTCTATGTATGGAACCAACTAACAACCTAACTTGTGCCTACATCGATAGCATAGACACATTAGAGAAAGTCTATAGCCAACTTCCAAGTCCGAACATCAAAAATATCAACTAGGGGAAGTTAGAAATCCCTTCCAAGTTTAAGAAAGAGCCCCTCGAATTAAAACCATTACCCACTAGTATGGAGTATACATTTCTCAAGAATGGAAAATCGGTAATTATTAATGCTAAGCTTGCTCCTCAACAAAAAGAAAAACTATAGAAAATGATAAAAAATTGGTCAAAAGCCTTTTCTTGATCATATCTCAAATTAACCAAAATAGATCCTAGGATATGCCAACATAGAATTTACATTGACCCCTCCATGAAGCCTCAATGACAGCGACAAAGGCAATTGAACCTAAAGCTTAAGCATGTGGTTAAAGAACAAATTGAACAACTTCTAAAAGCTAGGTTTATCTACCCCATTGCTGATACTGAATGGGTTAGTTTGTTAGTCATTGTGCCTAAAAAGAAAGGTAAATGGAGGGTGTGTATAGATTTTAGGCTATTGAACATGGCAACATTCAAAGACCATTTTCCATTGTCATTCATTAACCAAGTCTTAGATACCATTGTAGGGCATTGCTACTATAGTTTTCTGGATGGTTCTAGTGAATACAATCAAATTCAAATAGCACTAGAAGACCAAGCCAAGACTACATTCACAAGTTCTTGGGGGACATTTGCATACAAATAGATGTCGTTTGGCTTGTGCAATGTCCCAAAAATATTTCATTGTCTAGTTTTACAGAAAATAGGGAATGGTGTGGAGGTCTTTATGGATGATTTATCCACCTATGGAGTGGACTTTAATCAAGCATTGGACTGATTAGAGTATGTACTAAAATGATCTATAGAAACCAACTTAAGGCCCAATTGGTAAAAAATCCATTTAATGGTCAAAGGAGGCATTGTATTAGGGCATAATATTTCACAAACAGGGATAGAGGTAGATCTTGAAAAGATTAAAGTCAACCAAGGAATCACTCAACAACCTAAAACTGTAAAAGATATCTAGTCATTCCATGAACATACTAGTTATTATAGATGCTTCATTGAGAACTTTTCTAAGATTGCAAAACCATTGTTAGAATTAACAAAAAAGGATGTACCCTTTGAATGGACTAGAGAATGTGAGCTAGCCTTCAAAACCTTGAAACATAAGCTCATAGAAACACCTATTCTACAAGCTCCTGATTGGTCTAGACCATTCCACATAATGACTGATGCATCCAAATTTGCCTTAGAAGCCATACTTGCATAGTTAGATGACCAAAAATGACCCTATTATATTCACTATGCAAGTTGGAGTATTGCTAGTGCACAGCTCAACTACACCACAATAGAAAAAGAGTTAATGGCTATGGTGCTTGCATTAGAAAAATTTAGGCACTATGTATTGGGCTATAAGATATTCGTACACATGGATCAAAATGCAATTTGGTTCCTAATGAATAAACAAATGGTGAGCCCTTGCATCATACGATGGCTCATGATCTTATAAGAGTTCAATCTTACAATGATTTATCATAAAGGTACCAAGAACATTATCACTGATCATTTATCTTAGTTATGATGGGACAAAAAAGAGGACGAATATCCAATTTTTGATCACTTTCTTGATGAACTCCTCTTTGTAGGTGTGATAAAAAATCACTTGCCCACCGATACAAATTGGTATAGTAGCATTCTCACTTATTTACTTACACAAGAAACACCACAAGGGCTAGACATTAAAAAGAAACAACAATTTTTTCACTGAGATAAATATTTCATGGAAATCAATGGGCACCTTTATAAGGTATGCTCCAATGGCTTGGTCTGATGATGTGTTCCTGATGTAGATCAATTGTCAGTTCTCCAAGATGCTCATGAGGGCCCTTGTGTGGGTCATTACATTGAGAAATGAACAACCATTAAAATCTTACTTGTAGGATATTATTAGCCTACATTCTTCTTGGATGCTCATCATTTCATCCAATCTTGTGAGCACCGCCAACATGATGGGGGAATGACTGCTAGAATGGAGGGTCCACAACAATGGATTCAACCATTAGAACCCTTCGACATATGGAGAATTAATTTTATGGGTTCTATTACACTGATGTCCAATGGAAAAGCATACATTGTTGTTACTGTTGATTATTTTACAAAGTGGGTAGAAGTAACTACTATTATAGATTGTACATCATCTACCGCTGCATGATTTGTTTAACAACAAATCATAAATAGGATTGGTGTGCCTTGTGCACTTATTTATAACAATGGTACACATTTTACAAGTGCGATGTTTTAAAATTTGATGCAATGGTTAGGAGCTAAGCATAAACGAACTACACCATATCATCCTCAAGTGAATGGTTAAGCTGAAGTCACCAATAGGAAGATCACAAAAACATTGATATGAACCATTAGCAAATATAGGTGAGATTGGAGCACCAAATTGAACGATGCTCTTTGGGCATACCTCTCCACATGGAAAATCCCTATAGGCTACTCTTCCTATGAGTTAGTGTATGGTAAACTTCCCACACCTCCCATCTAAGCTAAGCTCCATACACTATCTATAGCATGT
>MNCI01023783.1:4233-55943 GCA_015680685.1 Gnetum montanum | reverse complement strand
TCTTGGGATTTTCAAAAATAACTCTATCATATCATTGCTCAACAATCTATTCTTTAGGAATGTGTTGTATGGAGTTTTAGTCTAGCAAATAAATATTGAAAATGAATAAAAGAAATTCATAAGTCCTTTTGCTTGATAAATTCATAGTAAAAATATAAACAGAATATGTTATTATAGTTATTAAAGTAGAGATGATGCTCTTAGAAGTTGAAACTATTTGTGAGTTTATAACCTACACTCATAATCTTTTTTAAAGTATTAATGAATGATTACTTTTAGAAAGTAATAATGGAAACCCAAGATAAAAAATAGTTTCATGAAGAAGTTCTATGGCTTAATAAATAGAATCTTCAATAGTACATTCTTTATTTTAATCCTAAGCAAGTTCGCAAATTGGTAAAAACAAGCAGTATTTTAAAAATTTTTAGAAACTGTAAAAGGAAAAAAAATATTTTTATTAACTTATATTAAGAAATGTCTTAATTCAAAGGTAAACTATTTATCTATTTCTATTCCGTAGCATTTATGATGCTGAATTTGCAAAGCACAAATAGGATCTCATCATCTAAAAGTTGAAATAAGGCTTAAAATTTCTTGTGAAGAATGAATATGCCAACTACACAATACAAATAGCCTTGAAGATGAATGCCACATTTAACTACAATGTCCTACATTTAATCACATGAAAAAATGGTGGGATATTATAATTGCAAATTTAGTTGATTTGTTCCATATGTTACTGAGAACACTTTCTACTATCTAACATATCTAGAGGGACTATGAATGTAATAAAATTTCCATTTCAATTTTAGTTATTGTAATTGATCCATAATTATGACCTCATGCTATTTTATGTTGATGGTTATTACTTTACACTTATAATTCTTGCTAAGATTCAAAATAACATATGGCTCAATGATAAATTTTTTCATTGTTGTTTTTTGTATATTTCAAAGTCCATGTGGTTAGAAGTTATAATTGTTGTCCAAAAAAAGTTAAACAAACTGAAGTTTAGGCAACAAAGCTTAAAAATAGATGGATAAAATTCACATGAATAAGGAGTTAAGCTTCTCTATCCAACTATAACTAGAGGTCAAGAACCTCCATAGAACACATAAGTTAGAGTAATAAAGAGTAAATGATTGTGTCAAATTGTTTTATCTTATACCTTGCTACATTCTAAAGTTGTATGAAGTATTCCATTATTGATCAATGAAGCTCTTAGAAATCCTCCATTCTCAAGCCCTCTGAATTTGATTCTAATACTAAAAGTTCTCAAAAACTTCTCACAATCCTCTCACAAATTATCTCACAATCATAATCCTTAGTCTCTCATAATATCCTCAATCTCATAGCTCTTAAATTTCTCTCATCATGTTCAATCTGTCCCTAGCAATAAGTAACACATCCTAATTGCTTAAAGTGATTTCCAAAAATATGTTAAGAATTAATAAACTTTACATGTTTTTGCTTAACTCCAACAAATATATTAAGAGTAATAAAAAAAATGTACATGATATGGAAAAAAAATTTGGTAGCTAACATGGTTGAATAATTCTGTGCATAGATGGATACTATTTTTAAGCTCCCAAACAAACATTTCTTCCTTGTATGTGCCTTCAAGAAGGATTATGTTATCAATATTTCACATCTTTTTCTTCAAAAACTATTAAGAAAGGATCCATTTAGACACTATGGCCTTATTCTTAGTCTTTGGAGGGTCATTGTCAAGTTGGTGTCTACTTTGCTATTGGGGAACCCTCTACGATACATCTCTAATTTGCATTCTAGGTGGCACTCCCGGATCATTAGACAACAATAGCAACTCTTCATCAAATTTGCAACCAAAACATCCTTTTCCTAAGTATCCATATATTTTATGTGTTGTACCTACTTTTTCCACTCATCTTTTGATGGTGCCTCTTCTACTACATTTGCTTTATATGTTAATCATCTCATCTCTAAGATAGGTTTTTCCTATCATGATATCCTTTCACCTCCACTCCATGGTTGTTACTTCATCCTATCTGATTAGTGTGAATGATGTAACCCTGTTCACCCTTTGGGAATAACCAACTCCTATCCCTTTGATGTCATACATTAGCCACCCTTTACCACATTAGAATCAAGACTTCCCTTACCTTGCATGCTTCCTTTCCTACATCAACTACCATTCCTTACCATAATTCCCTCACCTCCTTAACCATGCTAGAATTAGTGGCTACAACACCCACAACTGTAACACTTGTTACTACTTCATCTTATGCACCTCCTCTAGAAAACCCTACCCAGGACACACTTCACAATCCTAAATACATGAAGGATATTTGGGATACCTTGGTTAGTGATGAGTGGCGAGATACCCCTACACTCAACCATACGAATACGAGCGTAGCATGCATGATCCGGTCGAACTCCGCAGACTAAGTGCCTACACGCCCCATGGAACACTTAGGGTTAATTATTCGTTGTCTTCCCAGACTTACTTGTAGTTGTCACGATGTATGGTTAAGTAAGTCTAAGGTATATGATTTTTATAGTTTTTATGTTTTATGTCTCCTATGCTATTGAGGTGAAGGGTTGAGAAGATTAACTAACTCTAACTAATGAACTAAGTCTAAATTAACCTAGCATCAGCATCCATTCCCACTTACCGTACACACCCTGAACCGATTTAACCGTGGCTACCAAACGATAATCATTACTGGGATCACCATGCGTAACACATGTGCTCGAAGTGGTCATATTGAGGCACTTAACTAGGAGGAAAGGGTTGAGAGAATCTAATCTAGCCTAAGTGCAATGAGCATCCATTCCTTGATTATCTGTACACATCCTTAAATGCTCGTAATCAAGTCGTACTCATTCTGCGTTACTAGGAGAGAATGGTTGAGAGAGAAAATAGTAAATAACAAGTAATAAAATCCTATTCCATGCACTGCAAGTTTATCTAGAAAGCTCGTCTTTATTACCATACACAAACTTGTGTTCAGGTAGAATGTTTGCTCGAATAAAGATCTATTCACTTTGGGCCTCCTACTGCGGGCACATGGAAAATATTCTATCTCTAGAGTGATCAATCTGCTAGAGTTTCCCTATTGTTTACCCTAGGATGATGAAATGAGGGAGAGCCACCTCTTATTTATAGATATGACGGCACACCGCGATATTGCATGGGAAGACGCGATATCGTGGGGGATGCGATATTGCATCGAATGCGATATCACGACCCATGAGATATCACCTTCCCATCATACGCCCATGACTGAATGAAAACTCATCCTCGAGTTCCTTACAATAATATCGGGAAGGTATGGGATTATTGACTCAAATGAAACTAATGGGATGACATGTGAATGGATCATCATTACAAGACACAAAAAAACTGGTGTTCAAGACAACAAGGGTGAACACCTTATTACATTGACATCAGGCCTCATTTGGCAGCTAAGAAATAGAGAGAGAGAAAGAAGTTTTGTTGCTGCCAATGCCAAGATTGTGCCTTTTTTTGTCCATCCGTAAGCGCACCATTGATCTTGCTCCTTGCATAGCTGTTTCAACATCGCTCCATTCCAAGTGTTCTTTCCAGATCCCCTCCGTTGTTATATGATTGCCATTTGCACACACAACACAATCTTATATTATCAAGGGTAAATGAATCATCATGTAATTGATGCCTTGCTTCGGTGTAAGTCCATTGGCTAGGTTGTAGTATGGCTGATATGGATCTGGAGATATAATAATGGTGACTACTAAAGGTGTATGGGTTAGGAAAAAATAGAAAAAAAATTGAGGCTAGGAGAAAATTGAAAAAATCAAGCCTCGTACCCCCATGACTAATCGCAAACCTCCGGTAGCGTTAGAATGGAGAAAGAAAAGGAATAAGAAAGATAGATAAAAAGGGACAACTATGACATCGATGAAATGGATGTCAAGATGGAAATGAACAAAATAAAATTAATTGAAAAAATGTTAAGGGAAAGAATTTAACTAGTGCACCAAATAGGAATGTTAGTGGGTCCTCCCCAAAGCAGACTTATGCCCTTAATGATCTGACAAACCCACATTGAAAGAGTTCGTAGGCTTTGGGAATGTCCTTTGGAACAAGAGTTAAAGTCTCAACCACAAGAATTTACCTAAAAGGAAACAATGCGTCAACCAAAATATATACTAAGGATACAACCGACAATGAGGTGAAGAATGGAGAGAAGGGTCGAGAGAAGAGAATGGAATGGAATCCCAAGAACAAGGTGGTGTACAACCCCTTATGTGTTTCATGATTAATGTGACTTGGCAAATATCATTCCAACTCTAGCCTCAAACAAACCACATCCAATGACTTCGCATCAATGCATTCAGCCAAACCATCCACTTGAATGACAAGGATGCTTCCTCCAAGAGCCACCACCATTCCGACGAAACAAAGGAGAGAATGGGAAGCGAGAAGGGCCTTAGTTAGAAGGAACATTTTTAGTTCCATAACTAGTGCTTGTATCCCAAGTTTATGTCATCTAAGGGGTGTGCTTTTAATTCTCACTTTTTCTTTTTCTTTTCTTTTTCTCTTTGTTTTGTGTTTTTATGCGTGAGAACCACACCATGCAAAGACTTCTTATTTTTATTATCTCAGCTTTCGATAATTAGGTATTGGAATGGTAAGAAAACTCAAGAAGAAAACATCCAAGCACCCAAGAGAATGGCCAACACAAAACATCAAGTTCCCTTGAAGTCACACCCTTTTTGAACCTTGAGTCCTTCCTTAGTTTGAGAAGTGCCCAGTCACCAGTTTGTTAAAGTTCTTATTAGAAAGGGATTGTACATTTCCAAGCCAAGAGAGACCATAAAACTTGTGGATGAATGGATGAAGTGAACTCATTACCTACCATATCACAAGAACATACTTTAGTATCAACATCATGACTTAAAGGTAAAAACCAAACATTAGAAATCAATGAAAAATAGTTCATACCATCGAGGAGAACACTTATTGGGTGACAAACTTACAGGATGGGTAACACACACAAACACACATAAAAAATGGAAAAGTATAACGATGTTGGAAAACAAAAACAAGAAGAGTGAAAGAAATTTGTAAAACAAAAACAAGAAATTTGTAAAAAAAAAATAAGAGTGGTTAACGAAATTTGTAAAAAAAAAAAAAAGTTAAAGAAATTTGTAAAACAAAAATGTGTAAAACAAAAATGTGTAAAACAAAAACGTGTTAAACAAAAACATGTAAAACAAAATCGTGTAAAACAAAAACATGTAAAACAAACACTTAAAAGAACTGAGGGCCTTCAATGATTAGCATAGGTGGCCATCTCCCCCATCACTGGATGGAAAGGGAGAGATCTGCAATAATGAGCACCTATTTGAATTTCGTAAAAGTGCCCAACTTCTCCCCATTGATGTTCTCAGATTAAGGGGTAGAAGTCGGCGATGCTCATACTCCAATGTATCTATGCCTTCGTTGTTAGCATGAGTTGTTTCCTCAGTTTGTTCCGTGCATATTAGTTTGCACTTCCTAGTAGTTGTTAACCATGGGGTGTCTACTACTGGTGTGGTTGCTACATATAGGCACCTTTGAATTTTCATTTCTTGGACACACCGATTACATGGAAGACATGTTGAACATTCTTCCATGTCATCACCCTCTGAGTCACTGTATGTGATGCATGGAACTTTCTTTTTCTCGATCTTTCCATAAATGTTTATCTTAGATATCTGCAAGGAAAGATTGCTGATCCCTAGGTACGCATCTATTGTACTTAGCCATGGCCTTCCCATTATAATTGGGAAGTCCCTTTCATTGTTGTTGATTTCAATCAAAAGGAAATTAGCTAGGTAAGACCAACCACACACAGTGGTAACAATGTCCTCCATCAATCCCAAAGGAATGGTGATGGACTGGTCTGCCAGCTCTAGTTGGATGTTGCTCTTCTTAAGTTGGGGCAGGTTCTAGGCTTGATACATCTCTCGTGAAATTAGGTTGACTCTGGAACCTGAGTCAAGAAGAGCCTTATGTGGTTCATTCCTGGAGATTTGTAAATAGATCAAGGGGCTTCCAGGATCAGTTAGTTTCCTGGGAAGGTGGCCTACCTTGATCCAGTCGGTTATGGTATGTGTTAACATAACCATATGTGTACAGCTCTGTTGGACTGAAGGGTGCTCCGAAGTGTTAGATGGTGGAGGAGTGATTGAAGACTCAATTGCTTATTTTTGCGAGAGTTTGTTTAGGCTTTTGGTTTGGAAGAAAGGCATTTTCTTTTTATAGTTGTCAAAACCAGCAGCAGGTTGAATATTTATAGCTCTTGCGGCATTACGTTGTTGCAGTTGAGTGGGGAGTTCCCCTTGCATTGTTGGAGCAGGTTGTATGGGAACTATAGATGGAAGAGGTGCAGATGGAGTTGGAGGATGGTAAGTATGTGGGCTGCCTCCCGGAGGAGAAGGAGTCCTCCTAAAGTACTCCTGAACTTGGTATTGATGTTGGGGAGTTGTGTGACCCATAGAGTCACTTGGAGAAACCAGTTGCTGCACATAATAGCCATAAGGATCAGGTTTATGTTAAGGGTATTATTGTTTTGGCGATGGCATCCTTCATGATTGTGGGTATTGCCACTGCTGATGTTGTCCGATGGGTTGTGGTGGAGTTCCACTTGGATAGTACATTAGTGGTTGGTGGAACTACCTTGGGTTACCTTGAGGATAAGGTAACCTTCGGGGTGTTTGCTGTTGGTTAAGTATCGGATTAAGTGCATACACCCCAAACTCCTGTAGATGTGAGATGATTGGAAAACATCCCTTAGGATGATCATAATGGTAGATCTCACATCCACCGTCATCTTCTGTTTCTAAATCCACACTTCATTGAAGATAGTAATTTTCCCCTTACCCTTGTTATGTGCAGGGCCTAAATATCTCCGCTTTGTCTTACCTTTGTCACTACTTCGTTCGTCCTTAGAATCTTCTATGATTTTCAAGACTATTTCAAGTCTAGAGTCTAAGGAATCCCACAATTGATCCATCTTAGCTGATACTTATGTTGTTAGCTTTTGGATCAGCAAGGTTTTTCTATTCACCAACTCTTCGAGTGGTGACTCATCCTCCTCATCAAAAAATCTCACTCCCTTCTTTCAAAGAGAGGGGTCACAGTTGTATTCTTCCACACTTTCTCTTTTTTGTAGCTCACCTTCTTCTTTTGCTACTTGTTCCAACAAGCGATGTACTTCATGGGCTCTAAGTTCTGATAATCTCCCTTGGGCATAAGTCTCAAGGGTTCACCTAGTCTCATGTTTTAGCCCATCCACGATGTGGCGAAGTTGATCCCATTGAGCATATCCATGGCTTGGGCAACGATGTAACAATATTTAGCAGCAGCCCATTGCAGCATCCAAGGGTTCATGAGTACCTTGCTTCCATCCTTGGATCTGCTTACACAAATTAGACACTCTAGAGTACGTTTGATACTTATCGTTGAAGAGTTCTAACATTGTACTCCACCTCCTAATGGTTTCCAGTTCTAAGGACTGGTACCAACTCTTTGCTTCTTTGGTGAGTGTCCTGGGAAACAACTTAAGTTTTTGCCACTCGTTTTCTATGTTCTGCAAGGCACAAGCATCATTGAATGCCTGTAAATGATGTTGCGGATCTGAGTTGTATCCCCCTTCAAAGTGTGGAATATTGTTCATGTCTAAGCGTTTGATCCGATTGTCTTTTAAATTCCTTGTTGGTATCCTAACTACCTCTGTTATATCAAGCATACTTTGGGTTGCAAGTAGGGGCTCGCCATGATCATCTCTTTCATGAAGTCTGTGATGTCTACGTTGTCCTCTACTTTCCCTTCGTTCATGCCCTTGTCCTCTCTCTCGACTCTCTCGTCGAGGTCTCTCATTTTGTCTACCTTTATCCTCACCGTTGTGCTCTCTATGACTGCGCCCATAGGTGGAAGGAGAGGGTGAGTGATGTGAAGAAGGGGAAGAAGAAGGAGAACCATTGTTGTGGCGATGTTTCCTACCTTCTCTTCTATGGCTTCGACCCCGATCGTGATGACGATCTAAGTGCCCATCCTTGGCATGTGTTGTTGTTCCCTCAGTGAACAGGTGGCGTTCATGGGCATCAGAACTAATGTTATGTATCGTTGATCGTAAGTTTTGATACCCCACCTCCTCACTATCGTTAGGAGGGGGAACATCTTCGATTTCACTTAGGATGTGCAGGACCTCTTTGCCCTTCAACAGTGTATGTTTCCTCTCCTGCCTTAAGTTCCTCATACATTGTAAAGCTGTGGGATGGTAATCCCTCATGTCAAAATCACCCATAACGTACTTAGCATATAATTCTATCATGCCAATCTATGCCAAAGCACGGAGAAGCATGTTTGGGATTGACTTATCTGGAGGTAACACAATGTTACCTTGCAAATCTCTTCAACGCATCTGCTCATCTTGATGGAGGATAAAAGTAAAATTAGGAATATACTCATCAGGATGAGTATATTCCACCCTATATTGTTGAGGAACTGGCGGATTTAGGTTATGTGTTTTTGATTGCCGACTGTTCTTTGTATGATCCTTAGGTGGTTAATTGCTTTTGCTAGAAGAAGACATTGTTATTTATCGGTGTGCTAATTTACCGTTATATAATTTTTTCTTTTAATTAACCCGAAGGTTCGTTTAGGCTCCCAACGATGTGAGTGATGTCCTATGTTCTATTCAGTGCACAAGCACTTAGTCCCTGGCAATGGTGTCAATGATGAGTGGCGAGATACCCCTACACTCAACCATACGAATACGAGCGTAGCACGTGCGATCCGATCAAACTCCACAGAATAAGTGCCTATATGCCCCATGGAACACTTAGGGTTAATTATTCGTTGTCTTCCCAGACTTACTTGTAGTTGTCACAGTGTATGGTTAAGTAAGTTTGAGGTATATGATTTTTATAGTTTTTATGTTTTATGTCTCCTATGCTATTGAGGTGAAGGGTTGAGAAGATTAACTAACTCTAACTAATGAACTAAGTCTAAATTAACCTAGTGTCAGCATCTGTTCCCACTTACCGTACACACCCTAAACTGATGCAACCATGGCTACCAAATGCTAATCGTTGCTGGGATCACCATGCGTAATGCACGAGCTCGAAGTGGTCGTACTATGGCACTTAACTAGGAGGAAAGGGTTGAGAGAATCTAATCTAGCCTAAGTGCGATGAGCATCCATTCCTTGATTATTCGTACACATCCTTAAATGCTCGTAATCAAGTCGTACTCATTCCGCATTACTAGGAGAGAAGGGTTAAGAGAAAAAATAGTAAATAATAAGTAATAAATAACAATAATAAAATCCAATTCCATGCACTACAAAGTTTATCCGGAAAGCTCATCTTTATTGTCGTACACAAACTTCTGTTCAGGTACAATATTTGCTCGAATAAAGATCCGTTCACTTTGGGACTCCTACTGTGGGCACATGGAAAATATTCTATCTCTGGAGTGATCAATTTGTCAAAGTTTCCCTACTTTCTAGCCTAGGATGATGAAACAAGGGAGAGCCGCTTCTTATTTATAGATATGATGGTGCACCGCGATATCGCGTACGCGATATTGCAGAGGAAGACGTAATACAGAATCCATTCCAACAAATTTTTAATAGTTGATTGCATTTTTTAAAATCCAACACACACACAAGTCAATTTCTATCTAATAATAGTGGATTATTAAATCTCACTCGTTCAAAATGTTCCCATAGGTGAATCAGGCTTTCACCACTCACATCTAAGACTCTCACATGTTTTAGGCAAAGTGTCTAAGGGATTTGGTGCAATGGAAAATCAATCCATTTCAACCATAACAATCTCCTTGATAACTTGGAAAGATCACCTTAACAATAAATAAATAAATAAATAAATAAAAATTAATGTTATTGCCATTTCTAAATCAAATATTGGAGACTAAAGAACACATATTTTCTTATAATTAATTAAATAATTTAATACCTTCAATACAATTGCCATGAAGCATCAAAATCTCCAAAGATGACATTTTGCTAATAGCATCTGTAGAGCATGGATATTCATCGTTATCTAAAACGACTTGTAAGTATTTTAAAACTAAGCTTAGTGCTTTCACCTTTTCGGTTCTTGAAATTGACAAACATTGTTCTGATGTGATTTCCTTGGTGTGTAAATAACTAAAATAGAAATTTTTTTAGGAAAAATCTATTTATTTAAATAACTAATGCCATGAACCCCAAATCAACAATTATAATGGCAGAATCATCATGGGGAAGATCTTTTAGGAAGACAGGGAGACCCAAGCAAATGGAAGCACTAAGTTTAGACCTTATGAATTTATTGGATAGTAGAAATATACATGGTATGAGTTTTGAAAATATCATTAAAAAAATTACCAAGAACAAATTAACCAAAATAGCATTAATTAAAAAATTTACAAAAAATTAATCTTTTTACTTAAAAAACCAAGTCCTAGTATCACCAACAAATAATCACAAAGTCATACCTTTTCAAGAGATAATATGTTTTTGACATGGGAAGAATATGATGACCAGGGCATTTATCTTCATCTTCACCTATGCTCTTCCCCAAGTCCACATCATGCATGCCTAAAACAACATCATTACTCACATGAATTAAAAGATTCTTCTTCAAAGCATCAATAGCATTTTGAACTTATTATCACTTTGCCGAACTTTAACCAAGAGTTCTGTTTTCTCCCAACGGAAACATCTTATTATGAATTTTAATATCTGTTTCACATCAGGGAGCAAAGAATCTTTTATTTTATTCAATGAATCATTCCAACCTCTAATATCTGTTTTACGAAGCTTGGCGCCCAGTGAAGTCAATACTAAAGGTGTTCTTTCACATTTTTTAACCGTGTTAAATATCAGCTCATGAAATTCATGCTTCGCATTATCGATTCCTCTAAATGCATACCGGCAAAATAATTCCGTTTACGTATGGAAGTCGAGACCGGAGATTTCCTGCTGAATCAAATTTTCACCGTGCAGATCAATGGCAGCAGGGTCATGTTTCACAACCGCCCTTTCCCTCGAAGTTACAATAAGGATGCTGTTTGGACTTTACAAAACATTTTGAATAAACACAGTACGGAATGGAAGTTCTTTGTCAATATTGTCAGCACAATAAAATTTCTGCGTTCGGCAATCTCATCCATAAATGTTTCTTCATTATTTCTAAAGAGTAACTCCTCTCATCTTTGAAAAGCTGACTTAAAAGCTGTTTGTAGACTTCATTTACACCACCTTTCTCTGCAAGTCCTTTAACATCTTCAATGAAACAGCACCTCCTCGGATATTGAATGTAAATCTTGTTATAAAGTTCTTTTGCAAAGGTGGTTTTTCCTATACCTGGAAAACCACTAATTTCTAATAACGTGATAATTTCTAATAACGTGACACCAAGCCCATTTTGATGGCATCTCACTGTATCATTAACTGTTTCTCTATTCCAAGTACTTTCCCTGAAGTAACTACAAATCCAACATCATATGCGGTTGAGAATGGTCATGCAAAGTTCCCGTTTTCTTTTTACAGAATCAATTTTTGTAAAAAAAAAATGTATATATTTATTTTGATACATGTTTTTTTGTTCTGTATAGTATATAGATATAATATCCGCCCTAAAATTTATGCCAGCAGAAAGGATTGAGAAGAAAGGAATCTTAAAATGGCTTAAAACTTTAGTGCAGTGAAATGTTTTGATTTACAGTGGTTATAAATTGTTATTTTGTTTATTGTGAATAAACCATAAACACCGGTCAAAGTTTGCTATTATTAAATAATTTATCATTACACCACCTCATATTTAAAGTTTAAAGTTTAAACCAATTGACCAATAAACCTGAATTTTGAGTCATATGATAATATTCAATATGCTCTGGTTGATTTGAATATCTTATCATAAATTGAAAAATCGGATAGTAAAAATGGGAATAACTTGAGATAAAAATTGAATTGGAATCCCTAAAATTAGTAAAAGAAAAAGATATATCTTCAACCTTTTTCCATTGTTTTTACAGTGAGATGCCATCAAAATTTCCATGTGAGATGGCATCAAAATTTCCATTAGTAAAAAAAGGATTCAAGCATAAAATTTGTACTTTTTAAGTGTTTCAAAATTATGACAAACAAAAAAAAAAGTCAATATAAAAAATATATAATCCATCCCATTTTGAATCGGCTGTTCTATTGCAATGCTATTAAATATGGCATTCTCAGCAAGCTAGTAGAGTTCATCTACTATCTTAAGCTAAAACTAAGATAAACTTGAAAAATAATATTAACATCACTCACCTTTTCCCTCGTATCCCTTTAGATCCGCAATCTTGCCCAGAGCCTCTCTTCACTAATCAATGTCTTAGCTGGAGTACCTGCCTTTGCTTTTGAGGTTCCTGCCTTTGCTTTTGAGGTTCTGAAATCCCTGTCCAAAGTCTCCTTTCAGGACATCTGAGGGTTCTATGTCATAGAAAATAGGAATCAGAGTAGATGTACCCTTGTCGTGTTTGTGCAACATCATCACCAATTCTCTAAGACACCAAGGACTCTGCAAATCCATTGGAAAGTATACACATATGCACATCAGAATATGTAAGGGCTTCTTTAATGGCCTCTGTTAAGGTCTCCCCACTCTGCAACTCTGCTTGATCGAGAAACACCTTAACACCTATAAGGCATTAAACGTCATGTGACGAGCCAACGTCTTCTTTGTATCAAGCCAACGTCTTCTTTGTATCAGGGCCCCTGTGACAAATAAACACATCACACATCAAACTTCTTGGTGATAGAATCCTCATCGCTCGAGTAAGATATCCCAATACGGAGTGGCTCTGAGGAAGGCCAGGTCCGCAGAAACCGTGAGTATGATGACCACGTACCCAAATCAAGTGGCAGAGTACCCATCTGCAGTGGTTCTGAAAAAAGTGCATGCTGAAAAAAGTGCATGCTCTTGAAACCATAAAGATGATGACCCAGTACCCAGATGCAGTGGCTCTGAGGAAGGTCTAGCACCTAGATGCAATGGCCGTAAGGAAGATTCAGGTTGAAGACACTTTGAGGATGATGACCCTGTACCCAGATGCAGTGACTCTGAAGAAGGCTTAACACCCAGATGCAGTGGCTGTAAGGAAGATTCAGATTGAAGAAACTGTGAGGATGATGACCCAGTACTCAGATGCAGTGGCTCTGAGGAAGGCCCAGGCTGCAACACTGAATATGATAAACCAATTGCCAGTTGTAGTGGCTCTAGTACAGGCCTAGTACTCTGATGCAATGGCTCTAAGGAAGGCCTAGGATGCAGAAAATGGGAGGATGATGACCCAGCATATAAATGCAGGGGCTCTGAAAAAGGTCTGTTAGATGCAATGATCCTGGGAAAGGCCTAGGCTGCAGACACTGAGAGTATGAGGACTGAGCACCCAGATGCAGTGGCTCTGCAGAAAGCCTAACACATGGATATAGTGGATTTAAGGAAGGCCTAAGGTGCAGAAACTGTGAGAAGGATGACCCAGGACCCAGCTCTGAGGAAACCCCAGGCTGCAAAAATTGGGAGTGTGATGGCCAAGTAACAAGATGCAATGGCTCTAAGAAAGCCCCAGGTTGCAAACACTGTGAGTATAATGAACCAGCACCCAGATGCAGTGGCTCTGAGGAAGGCCCAAGATGCAGAAAAGCTCTTTTGGCTGCATGGGAGTCTGTATCTTCTTTCTCCCCCATTTCTGTTCGGCTTCTCTCCAATGTTTTGTCTTCCATATCCCAATACTTGAGCCGCTCGTTGTTCCAGCAAAGACAGGTACAGAAAGATGCAGGTATGTGAATTGAATGACACAAGACACTAATGCAGCAATGTGAATTGAATGACACAAGACACTAATGCAGCAATGTGAATTGAATGACACAAGACACTAATGCAGCAATGGAAATTCAGCAGTCTGGTGCAGTGTGAAGTTATTTCTCCTCTCGAGTTCAGGAATATATCGTCCAAAATTTCTTGGCTAACCATGACATTTTTCTTTGTAATGGCTAAACAAAAGTGGTCTGAACTCAAAAAGGAAATGTGGAATTCCGATTGACGCAGAAGGTGCTCCGCGTTAGTGGAAGGGACCACGGTATGTGAACCAAATTTCACGATACAAATCAAAGCTGAGCATAGCAATCCATTATTCCACGATCTACTGCACGACGTAGAAACTTGACTGCAACAAACAATGACAAAAGCTGATAAGATGTCTCCTTGAGTGACGTTATGATGTGGACGCACATAGGAAAATTGCAGCTCCGGGTGACGCAGGAAGTGCTCCACGTGAGGGAAAGTTCCCGGAAATCTGCAACACCGTAGAAATCAAAGATAATAAACAAAGAAAAACATTAGCGCACACTTATCACAAAGTCTCACCCCACTCTACGGTGCACCAAGGAATCTTTGACGTTTCCTTTCCATTTGTAAATTATCTTTCACGTCTATCCCCACTCTACGGTGCACCAAGTAATCTTTGATGTTTCCTTTCCATTTGTAAATTATCTTTCACATCTATTCTTGTCGCTGATCACCACGAACCTGAAAATCATTTTATTAAAAAAAAATAAGAAAAAGATTACAATGACATCATATAGATAAAAATTGCAATATTCTAAAATACTCAAAGGTATTCAAACCTTAAATTTTAAAAATATGTTGAGAGCATGTGCTTTGTAATTTATAGATACCCGAGATGTGCTTTGTAAATTTGCATAGAAGAGTTTGTAGGTAGCACCATATGAGATCTTATATGGTAGGTTATGCAACACACCCTTATGTTAAGACACAATAGAAGATAGTTGGTAGATGAGCATAGATTTGGTGATGCAAACCACAAAGCAAGTCCAAGAGATTCGAGACAAATTGAGAGTTGCCAAAGATAGGCAGGTGGCATATGTCAATCGACATTGGAGGCCATGGGAGTTTACAGTTGAAGACCATGTATTTTTTCATGTTTCTCCCTTGAAGGACCTTACATGATTTGGTTGAAAGGGGAAATTGTCTCCTATGTACATTGGTCCTTTTAAGGCACTATAACGGATTGGAAGGGTGGCCTATTAGATAGCATTACCTCCTTAGTTGGCACATGTACATGTTATGTTCCATGTATTCATGTTGCAATGGTATATATATGATGAGTAGCATGTGATTGATCATTTAGGGACATAATTATAGTCTAATGTCAGTTATTTAGAGCACCTAGTTTAGATTGTAGATCGCATGGTAAATCATTTATGCAATAATGTTGTTTCTATAATTAAGGTTTTGTGAAATAGACATGATGCCTCAAAAGCTACATGGAAGGTGAAGACTAAGATATGCGCAGCTCATCCTAAGATCTTTTAGGATGAAGATTCTTAAAGATGGAACTTATTACATCCCTTTCGTAGGCCTTGGATATTGCATTATGATTATGTGTGTATAGTCTTAGTGGCTTATTAAAGACAAGTGATGAGTGGCGAGGTACCCCTATGCCCAACCATACGAATCACAAGTATTCACGCATGATCTAGTTGAATTCTACAAACTTTATCATTTCCAATGCACTAGTCCTTTAAGAAGTGAATCTAGCCCTAAGGTCAATCGTTGTCCTCCCAATTACACTTGTGACATTTGTTGGTATGGTTAAGTGTAACTAAGGCATTCAATTTTTATCATTTTTATGTTTTATAGTTGGGTGCTCGAATTGTAGATAAAAAGGGATTTGATTAACTAATCTGAATTAACTAGTTGACTAATTATTTAACTAATCTTAACATAAGTATTTGTTCCCACTTTCTGTACACATTTTAAACCCATGTATCTGTTGTTGGGCAACCAAGCGCTATGCTACTAGGCATACCAAGCAATAACACTATTGGGATTACTAAGCGAATACGTGTTACACTTGAAGTGATTGTGCTTATGTGTGTAATCTATTTGGCTTAATTTTTTCATTAACATGGTAATTGGAAAATAATTAGAAACATTTAATAAATAACTAAAAACATTAAATGCATAAATGAAATAACTAATCTATCTAGAGTGCTGCAAGGTTTATCCAAAAGCTCGTCTTTATTGCTGCACACACTGTTGTGCTCAGGTACAATGCTTGAATAAAGATCTGTACACTCCATGACTCCTGCTACGGGGACTCAAGGAAAAAATTCTAACTTTTGAATTGAAAAAATGCAAGAGCTCCACTGCAACTATAATTTACTTATGCCATAAATGTGGTTGCATGCACGTATTTATAGCCGACTACAAATACTACATCAACAGGGCCACGTTAACGCATGATATGATGCATCAACTAGGCCTTGTTGATGAGGCTTAGATTATGAGGCTACATCGATGAGGTTTTGTCAACGCAACTGATAGAACATGATTCATTATACCCCCACGATTGAATGAAAACTCATCCTTGAGTTCTTTTACAAAATTGGGAAGGTATGGGATTATTGATTGACTTTTCTTCAAAAAAAATTGACTAAGCTAACAAAAAATGGAGTGTACAGATCAACTCATTACAAAAATGAAGGTGTTCACGACACAAAATTGAATATCATGACTCAAATTTTCAAAACTGGATAGCACATTCCTTGATGGTGTGAAGTTAATAGAGAAGATCAAACAGTCTTAGGTGATGGTGGTTCCTGAGGCTTTGAGAGACCTTCACCAGCTTTATGCATGGGTGGTTGGGGTGGGTGCAGTTGTCTTGCTATTGCTACAACTTTAGGCAGGAGGCAAAAAACATTTAGTAGTGCTTTCATTTTCTCCTTCTTACTCCTAGGATCATGCACCGTCCACATAGCTTCCATAATATGGGTTGGAACGAGCACATCCCAAGGACACGGGATTACTGGAAACAACTTCTTAACATTGACAAACTAGGTAACAAAATGTTTGCATTCAATGTCAAATGCCTTAACTATGTTCTTCAGCTCTTGGTAGTCATTTATCCATCTAGCTAGGTTCTTAGCAATAAATCATTGATCTCTAAACTTCAAGTTCAACATTAGCATTCTCAAGCTTTTGCTTAGTGTCCTTGTGGTGTTTGAACTTAGCCTCATACAACAAATATGAGCTAGCCACTTGTTTCTCCAATTTTGATCATGGCTGTCTAGCTATCAGCATTGCTAGATTTGCATAATGGAAATTGGGAAACTCCATGTACTCTGTCATTTCCTCAATTTGCAACTCCTTTAAGCAGATTTCTGCTTTATTGTAGCCATTGATCCCATCAACAATGGGTTGCCACATCTCTATACTTTATTGGAGTTGCTAGAGGGCTTCATTCAGTTTCACCTTTGCCATCTAAATTTGTTCTTCATTTACTTCTTAAATCAACTTAGTCCCTTTAGTGATTTTTTACTTTCTCAAATTTGAGGGCTTCATTCTTCCAAGTGGTGCTCTCGATGGTTGATTTTTGGTGCAAGGTGCATACCTCCTCCATTGATAGATTGTGATTTTTCATGGCCAATTTTCTCAATTCAGTGTTTACCTTGGCAAGATGCTCTTGCTGTTGATGAATGAATTCTTGCATTTGATCTTTCTAAGTATCAACATTTCACAAGTGATGATTCTATGCTGTCAATGCTTCATTCTCTTGGCACATCTGATTCAAGTCCTTTTTGATGTAGTGCGCTTCAGCTTTAGCTACGGACTATTTAAAGATGGCCATTAGTGCCTCCTCCTCAGCCTTCTGAAATTTTTCTTGAAGCTATTTGATAACTTTATCACTTGTCACTACTAGGCTGAGCATTACTTGTTTTGCAAGTCAGGCATGAAGTTAAGCAACCTCTGTGGCCAAGCATTGATTTTTCTCTTAGGCCATTTCTAGTTGCTCCTCTAGGATAATGCATTTTCCCCTTGTATTTAGCATCTCTAACTGGGTTACGGTGATGTTCTTCGAACATCAAAAATGTTTGGAGTCAGTTTCTCAATTCCTACTAGACATTCCAGCAATTGTTTATGCTGGGTTGCATTCAATTTCCTGCTAATTGTGCCTATGGACATCTACATGTCTTGAAGTGCAGATATGTATGGTACAAATGCTACAGGTGCATTCAATGCCTTTGCTACATGGTTAGCCACTACTTCTGCTGCCATCTTCTACCCTTGGTGCTACATCACTAAGACAATTACCTCTTCACCTTCCTCCAACTGCATTGAGAAAGTGGCAGCATTCCCAAAGATTTTTGGGAATAGATGATATGTTGCTAGTGATATAATCACCTCTCAGGCATTGGGATTCGACCTCGAAGGGAGCTACATTTTTTGGATAGAGAAAATGGGACCACACCTCTCCATCTGGCTAACTATTCAGGCCATCTCATTAAGGTGACTCATCGCTAGCTAGTACATAGATGAATCTGCCCCACTCATTCCTGTTTACTACTCTTATTCACTCAAGAGTTGTTCTTAGATTTTCTACAACTATTCCATGGTTGCACAGGCCTTTAGTGTTGTTTCCTAAGTGGGTGGTGGTGGTAGTAGCTCCTCTAATTGAGTCATTGCTGGCATATTCTCTTTCATGATCTCAGACCATGAAGCCAAAGGAGTATGCATGAGTGTATCATTGGAGTAGCTAACGATGCTTGTCATTTTCTAAAGTTTTTTGATGAGGCATGGAAAAGGAAGGGTCTTCCTTCCACGTTCATTTTCTTTGAAACATTTTTCAATCTCCAAGTATAGCAATTATGAAAGGTTAAAAGGGAACTTCCCACTTAAAGTAATGCATGCTCGAGCAAAGAAAGTAGTCACCTTGCTTGGCCTCACCATTGGATTAAGGTGATAGGCTACAATCTTGAAATAAATGGTCCACCTTGTAACAACATTGAGTCCACTCCTTCTTGGCCTTAGGGTTACCTTACATGGATAATTCTACCAGTTGTGTTCCAGTGTCAGGCAACCCAAGTGCCTGTGCAATAACTTTTGTCAAATAGGACACCTGAATGTCCTTGATCTTGACTATGGATCTTAGCCTTTGATTGTTCTAGAAGAGTTATGTTTCTCCCATGTACCACTTCCCACTGGACGTGATGATTTGGCCACATGGGTGAGGTTTGCAATTGGGTCTTAACATCCACTAGCTCCCTCTCTAAAAATGACCCAAAGTTGATCTCCTAAAGAATGGATTGTTGAATTTCTTGAGACTTGGTGATATCAAGGTAGGCTTGAGTCAAAGTAACCTCAAGCCTTGGTACAAGTCCAAGCACTTCTCCTCTTTTTGATTATTTGGTTGACACTTCTTCTTTTTGAATTTGTCAGATAGATTCCACTTCAGGCTCCTCACAAAGAGGTCTCATTGCATGGGTCACCTTTGGTAGTTCTTGATCATGTTCTCGCTAGCCCCTTCTAGCTTTGGGTTGTTTCTCTTGTGGTTGTGAGATTTCTCCTTCCTACAGATGTTTTTGCTTTGGTACCATCTATAATCACAATAAAACCATGGATTAGTAATTATTGGGTAACCTTAAAACAATTGGGATACTTTATCTCTTAAGGATAGTTACACTTGGCTAAGTTGTGATTATGGATGTTTTAATTAATCCAATTATCATATATTTATGTATTTTCTTTAATAAATCATCTTGAAGGTTGTTGGAAGGATTAATTTGTAAAAAAGTTGATGTTTATATGTTGATAAGGTTAGTAACCCTTTGGGGTAGTTAGGAAAATTTCCAAAAAAATTTATCAATTTTTCATCAGAAACCTTAAGGTTTGTGGCCTCCACAATAAATATCTTACCTTCGATAAGCATAGGATCAAAAAACGGAGTGATTTGGACAAACAATTGGGAAGTTATGAGCTTTGGAATGTTTTGGGCTCTGAAAAATTTCAAAAAATTCCCTTGTGTTATGAGTAAATGGCAAAAAATTACAAAGTGTTCAGTAGTATATATAGGGTTTTTGTGATGCATTGATGAGGCGTAGTTGACTGGGCCTTGTCGACTAGGGTGGATACGTTGATGGGACCTCAACGACACAATCGTTAACCACCATAGTCAAACTTTGACCTTAGTCAAACTTGCAAAATATGAAGAACTTTTAGTGAAATTGGTATCAAATGAAAGCTCTAAAGATCAAGATTAGTATGAAAACATGAGAAGAGGGTGTTGAAGCTCATAAATTTGGAAAAATGAAGAAAAATTGATTTAGTGAATGAATGAAATGAAATTGATTTATGCAAATGGAAAATGTGAAAGATAGTATTGTAGTGATGTCAAAGGTAAGGAACCTTAACTAATCAAGCCAAGAGCTATGAAAGTGTGTCCTCCCCATAGCAGGCTCATGTCCTTTTTGCCCTTGCATAACCTCAACTAAGGAGTCTGTGGGCCCCATAGTCAATTTGATGATCATGATAAGTTAAAGACCAACTCAAAAGAATGTACTCAAGAATCCCAACACATTAGACTAAGACATAGAGCATAACATAGAACACAACAGTGAGGTGAATTATGGTAGCATAGATGGATGATAGAAAATATGGAATGGAGTTCCAAATTGAGATCATAAGAAGTCCTTTGTGGAATTTGTGTTTAGAATGACCTAAGAAGTTTTATCCTTAGTCCAAACCAAAACCAACCACTTTCAGTGACTTTGCATTGCCACTCTAAGACCAATCCACCCACTTGAGACACAAGAGTGCTTTCACAAAAAAACCACCATTCCACAAAGAGAAGAAAAGAAAAGTAGAAAATGAGAGAGAGGGCCTTAGTTAGAGGGGACCTTCAGACATAGGTGCATGTTGTACAAGTCCCTTAACCACTGCCTATAGCTCTTTTATTTATTTTAAGGGGTGTTCTTTGAATTCCAATTATTATTTTTGAAATGGGAACTACACCATGCAAGGACTTATTCATGTTGAAGGGGTGTGCTTTGAATTCCCATTATTTTTTAAAATGGAAACCACACCATGCAATGACATTATTTTAACTTCCTTTAGTGGGTCATGTGGAATGGTAAGAAGTCCATGAAAAAAACTCAAGCTCCCAAGCAAGAAGAACAAAACAAAGAGTATTGAGTCCCCTTGAAGTCACTCCCTTTACAAACCTTTGAATCTTTCCTAATTCTAGAACTATGAAGGTCACTGATTGATTAAAAGTTTGTTTAATGGAAGGGACCTCAAACTCCTAAAATAAGAAAAACCATAGAGTTCATTGAATGGGTGGATGACATGGACTCATTGCCTGTTCCATGAAAAATAAACCATGTCAAAGTCATCAAACATCAAAATTCAAAAATAGAAACTAGACATCAACAATCACACATTAAGTACAAACCATCATTAGTAAATAGAAATAGTGACATTGTGTTTTGTAAAAATAAAGCACTTTTTATTAGCAAAAATAAGAAAATCTCACACTCAAATAAAATAAAACAAAACCAAAATCTATAAGAAAGTGTAAAATAACCAAGAAAGTTCAAAGGTACTAAAGATGATGTAAAATTAGAAAAATTCAAAAATCAAAAATTTGTAAAATCAAAAACGTGAAAAACAAAAAGGTAGAAAAACTGAGAGGCCATGGTAATGGTCAACATAGAAGGCCATCTCCCCCACAACTAAGTTGGAAGGAGGAGATCCAAAAAATAGAATGTGGTTGTCCAGCCATTGAGGTGGTATTTACACTAGCCTATCTTAGTTCGAGGAAAGGCTTCACTTGTTAGGTGTTGACCAACTACTTTTTATTTGAGCTATTAGGTTTGTAGATTAACATGGCCCTAGAGGGAAAGGTTTGATCAATTATATAAGGTCCCTCCCACAATGTTTAGAATTTTTCCTTTTGGGGTACATGTGTGGGATTCTAGTCAAGAACCTTATCTCTTGGTTGAAGTTTTACTTTCCTAATTCTAAAGTTATGACATTTCTTATTGAATACCTTGTTCACCTCATTCAAGGATAGGGCCACCAATCAATATTTATCTAGCACATTTAGATTTATCAATCTTTCCTTTTGTGCCAGACTTAGGTAAAGGTTTAGATCATAGGCCGTTGAGAGTGTACAGAGCTCAAATTGAATTGGGAGCATTAGAGGTTTCCCATACACTAACTCGTAGGGAGAATAGCCAATAGGAAGCTTCCAAGTTAAATGATAAGCCTAGAAAGCATCATTAAGATTTGTACTCCAATCCTTCCTATATTTGCTAATTGTGTGCGTTAGTATTTTTGTAATCTCTTGATTGGTTACCTCTACTTGACTATTGGCTTGGGGTTGATAAGGTGTTGTTAATTTATGTTCTACCCCCAAGTGTTGCATTAATTTTCTAAATGTGGCACTTGTGAAATGAGTTCCATTATCAAAAATTAGTGAATGTGGCACCCCAAACCTATTCATGATATTTTGTTATATAAACTTGGTAGTAGTGGATGATGTACAATTAGTAATGGCTACTGCTTCTACCCATTTTGTGTAGTAGTTAATAGTTACTATAATATATGCCTTTCCATTGGACATGGGTGTGATGGGAACCATGAAGCCGATGCCCTATATGTTGAAAGATTCTAGTGGTTGAATCCACTATTGAGGACCTTCCATGTGAGTAGTCATCCCCCCATCATGTTGACAACATTCACAAGACTTGACGAGCTAGTGGGTGTCCCTAAATATTGTGGGCCAATAGTATCTTGACATCAAGATTTTTATGGTTATGTGTATCCCTACATAGTGGCCTCTATAAGACCCTTCGTGAGCATCCTGGAGAATGTGCAGTTGATCTTCGTCCAGGATAGACCAACGAATTAGGTCATCGATACACACCTTGTAAAGGTGTCTGTTGATTTCCATGAAGTATTTGACTTGATGGAGAAATTGTTGCTTTTTCCTAAAATCCAAGTCTTGTGGCATCTCTTAAGTGAGAAGATATGTGAGGATGTCATTATACCATGTTGTTTTTGTAGGTGTTTGTTCACTTATTGCTCTTGTAAAGAGGATTTTTTCTAGAAACTGATTAGAGAGTAGGCTCTCCTCCTCTTTATTATCCCATCTTAAGCGAGAGAGGTGGTCAATGATCACATTCTCGATCCCTTTTCAATCTACCATAGTGAAATCAAATTCTTGCAAGATCACGAGCCACTGTATGACACAAGGGCTCACCATTGGCTTGTTCATAAGGAAGTGAATTGCACTATGGTCCGTATGTACAAATACTTTGTAACCTAGCACATAATGTCTAAAATTTTTTAGCACGTACACCACTACTATTAACTCTTTCTTCATGGTGGTGTAATTTAACTATGCTTTCACAATGCTTTGACTCACATAGTGGATATAATATGGACATTTATTATCATCCATTTGTGTGAGCACTACTCCCAAATCATAGTTAGATACATCCATCATGATGTGGAAAGGTTTGGACTAGTTTGGTGCTCGTAGGATTGGTGTTTCTATGAGTTTCTCCTTTAATTGTTGGAATGCATGTTCACATTCCTTGGTCTAGATGAAAGGTGCAACTTTCTTTGTAAGCTCTACCAATAGCTTTGCAATCTTAGAAAAATTCTCAATAAATTACCGATTGGAGCTAATGTGTCCAAGGAATGACCAAACATCTTTAATGGTCTCTGGTTAGTATGTTATTCCTTGGATGACCCTTATCCTTTTTGGGTCTACCTCAATCCCTTTTTGTGAAATTTAGTACCCTAGCATAATGCCTTCTTTGATCATAAAATGGCTCTTTTGCCAATTGAGTCATAGGTTTGTCTCTACACATCTTTTCAGTACTTACTCAACGTAGTCCAAGGCTTGCTCAAAGATATCTCTCCATAGGTGGAGAAGTCACCCATGAAGACTTAAATACCACTATCAATCTATTGTTGAAAGATACTAAGGATCAAGTGTTAAAAGATTGAAGGGCCATTGCATAGACCAAATGACATCTTACAATATGCAAAAGTCTCCTAGGGACTCGTGAATGTTGTCTTGGCCTAGTCTTCGGGTGCAATTTGGATTTGGTAATAGCCACTATAGCCATCCAAAAAGCTATAGTAATAATGTTTGGATATGGTGTCTAACACTTGATCTACAAATGATGAAGGAAAATGATTCTTAAATGTTGCCATATTTAATAGCCTAAAGTTGATGTAGACCTACCATTTGCCATCCTTCTTTGGCACAATTATGAGTGAACTAATCCACTCACTATTTACGATTGGATAGATGAACCTCGCCTTGAGAAATTACTCTATTTACTCCTTGAAAATTTGCTTTAATTTGGGATTTAGCTACCTCTGTGGTTTCCTTCTAGGCTTCATGGTCAAGTCAGTGTAGATGCAATGTTCTCATATCCTTGTATCAATTCCTGTTAGCTCTAAATATGATCAAGTAAAGGCTATTGACCATTTATTCACCACTTTCAACAACTTTTGTTTTTGCTTAGGAGCAAGTTTGGCATTAATGATGACTAATTTACCATTCTTTAAAAATGCATACTCCATACCAGCTAGTAAATTTTCTAGTTCTAAGGGCTCCTGCTTGAAGTGATTAGGGATTTCCAGCTCTCCCCAACAAGTATCATTATCTTCATCAGAGAGTTGGAAATGAACTTGTTTAATTTTGTCCATGCCTTCCACATATGCATATGTTAGGCTCTCAATTGGTTTCATGCATATTGTGCTACTATTTAAATTAGCTATCAGCCACTGGGTTCCCTCCTACTTTGTGGTTGTTGCATACAAACACCTTTGAATGTTAATTTCTTGTGCACATTGATTGCATGCCTTAATGTATGTGCTCTTGATGGGCCAAATCTTTTTCACATAATTGCATTCATTATCACTGTATGCAATGCATAGAAAATGCTTTTTCTCAATCTTCCCTAGCTCATTTTCCTTAAATATTTTAAGAGATAGGTTCCTTATACTCATTCACGTGTCGACAGTGCTTAACCAAGCCCTTTCCATGATGATGGAAAGGGCACTTTTGCAATTGTCCATCTTGATTGCTAGAAAATTAGTAGGATAGGACCACCCACAAACTATGGTCACAATGTCCTTTACTAATCCCAAAGGGATAGTAATCAACCAATCTACTAATTCTAAATGAATGTTGCTCTTCTTGAGAGGTGGTAGGTTCTAGGCCTTATACATGTCACGGGAGATGAGGTTAACTCTAGAACTAGAGTCAAGAAGAGCTTTGCATGGCTCTTGTCCAAAAATCTGAAGGTAAATGAATGGACTTTCTAGATCAGGTATTTTTGTAAGAAGGTTGCCAGCCTTAATCTAGTTAGAAACAACATGAGTTAGCATTATAGTGCAGATCCTAGGTAGCATGTGGTTTGAAGGACACTCAAAAGTATTTGGTGTAGAGGATGAGGATGCTAGAGATGTAGGATGATTAGCCGGAGTAGGCTATGAGGGTTGGAGAGGACTGCTAGGTTAGAAAAAATGTCTTATTTGTGATCGTTTGGACCACTTGGTTGAAAAACCAATTGTCAGTGTACAACCCTTGTAAATTTCGTTGTTGCAGTTGTGGAGGAATCTCACCCTGCATAGATAGAGCAAGAGGTAATTAGGTTGAAGGTGGAGGTGTAGGTGTAGAGGGATGTGGAGGATGATAAAGATATGGATATGGGTTTTCTCCTCGAGTAGATGGTGAATGTTTTTGATGATACTCTAGAGGGTAATAATGATGTTGGAATGATGTATGGCTTGTAGAATCCCAGGGGAGACAAGCTTCTGAACATAGTACTCGTATGGATCTGGTTGCCTATAAGGGTACTACTGCCTTGGTGGTGGTATTGCCCATGATTGTGCTTGGTACCATTATTGGTACTATTCATAAGATTGTGTAGGAGTTCCACTTGGGTAGTAAGCTTGTTGCTGTTAGTGGAATTGCATTAGGCTACCTTTTGGGTAAGGCAATCGTCTTTGTGCTTACCTACGTGCTAGACAAGGATTCAATGCGTACACCCCTAACTCTTGTAAGTGTGACATCACAAGGCAACATCCCTTTGGATATTCATATTGATAAATGTCACATTTAGTTTCATCATCAAAGTTATACTCCACAACTTCCTCTACTACAATAGCTCTGCCCTTACCTCTTTAGTGGGCACACTCAACTTCTTTCTGCCTTTTACAATTATGATCACTATTTTTCTCTTTGGATTCTTCAGCAATCTTTAAAGAAGTTTGAAATTTCTGATACAAAGAGTCCCATAACTTTTCAACCTTGGTCAAAATCTCAGAAACAGGTTTTTGGATGGGCAAGGTCTTTTTATTCACCACTTCATCAAGTGATGACTCCTCCTTATCACAAAATCGAACCTCTCATCTTTTGATGGAAGGGTTTCTATTATACTCTTTAGCACTTTCCCTCTTTAATATCTCATCTTCTTCTTTTGCTACCTGCTCAATTATCCTTTGGATCTAATGAACTCTCATTTCAAACAACCTTCCTTAGGAATACACCCCAAGGGTTCTTCTTATTTTTACTCTAAGCGCATCTATGATGTGGAAAAGTTGTTCTCTTTGAGAATAACCATGGCCATGGCATCAGTGTAGGAGTGAATAGTATCGGTTCATGGTGACATCTAAGGGTTCATGTGTTTCTTGTTTCTAGCCTTGGATTTGCCTTCTCGGATTAGACACTCTGGAGTATGTATGGTATTTTTCATTGAATAGTTCTAAAATGGTACTCCATTTGTGGATAGATTTCAACTCTAAGGATTGGTACCAACTTTCAACTTCCTTAATGAGTGTCCTTGGAAAAAGTTTCAATTTCTGCCACTCATTCTCTATGTTCTGTAAGGCATAGGCATCTTGAAAATCTTGTAGATGTGTCTATGGATCATAATTGTATCCCACTCAAATCTCAAGATATTTTTCATATCTAGGCGCTTGATCTACCTATCCTTCATATGCTTGGTTGAAATTTTAATTGCCTTCGCAATGTTGAGCATGCTTTGAGTTTCCAATAGAGGTTCATCATCATTATTGTGTCGATGATGTCGATGATGTTTTCGGCCACCTCTTTAATTTTGGTGGCCTTCACAGTCATTGTTATCTCATCGATCATCTTCATCATAGTTGTTTCGATAGTAGCTTCCATGAGAACTATCATATGCAGAGGAATGTTTGGAATCAAATGAAGAGGATGAAGAGGAAGGTGGACCACCACCACCACCACCACAATGTTCACCACCACTCTTATATTTATTATGATCACCATCCTTAGATCCCTTGTTGTTACAATGTTTACCTGAGTTCCTACCTTGGCTATCACTCTTTCTTGAATCCAATTTGTGAATAGTGGATTGCAGGGTCAGGTTTACACCCTCGTCATCAGTAGTAGGGGGTGGAGAATCTTCATGTTGAGAACCTTTTAAGGAAGGATCCTCATTGTTCTCTTGATCTAGTAGGAACAAGGGGTTATTGTAATGTTTTCCATTTGTAGCTTCATGGATTTTCTCTTGACGTTGATCTCATTTGCATTATGTTTTAGTGGGACAGTAGTTTCGATTGTTGTATCCATCCACAATGTGTTCTTCGTGAAGATTTGCTATGCCTAACTTCTTAAGGATTTTGAATAGTATCTCGAGCATAGATCGATTGAGGGGTAAGACAACATTACCCTCCATATCATGCCATCGCATCTGTTCATCCTGATGTGGGATGAAGGTGAAATTTGGCACAAACTCATCTAGATGAGTGTATATCACCTTGCATTCTTATAGGATTGGTGGTTTGGTATCTTCATGCTTATGAGAAGAAGAAGACATTTTGCGAAACAAAATGAAATTATTAGTGTGCTTTTATAATTCTATGTATAGTGGGAATGATACTAACCTTGAGGTTTGTACAATAATATTAATGATATTCACTTAAATCTAAATCGTGCACATTCCACAAACAAAGTCTCTGGCAATGGTGCTAATGATGAGCGATGAGGTACCCATATGCCCAACCATAAGAATCACAAGTGTTCACACGTGATCTAGTCAAATTTTATGAACTTTATCATTTCTAGTGAACTAGTCCTTTAGGAAGTGAATCTAGCCCTAAGGTCAATTGTTATCTTCCAAATTAGACTTGTGATGTTCGTTGGTATGGTTAAGTGTAATTGAGGCATTCAATTTTTATCATTTTTATGTTTTATAGTTGGGTGCTCAAATTGTAGATAAAAAGGGATTTGATTAAGTAATCTAAATTAACTAATTAGCTAATCATTTAACTAATCCTAACATAAGTATCCGTTTCCACTTTTTGTACATGTCCAGAACCCACATATCCACTGCTAGGCATACCAAGTAATAACGTTGCTAGGATTACCAAGTGAATACATGTTATGCTTGAAGCAGTTGTACTTATGTGTGTAATCTATTTGGCTTAATTGCTTCATTAACGTAGTAACTAGAAAATAATTAGTAACTAATTGAAAATATTTAATAAATAATTGAAAACATTAAATGCATAAATGAAATAGCTAATTTATCTAGAGTGTTGTAAGGTTTATCAGAAATCTTATCTTTATTTCCGCACACACTATTATGCTCAAGTACAACAATGCTCGAATAAAGACCCGTACATTGAATGACTCTTGTTATGGGTACTTAAGGAAAAAATTCTAACTTTTGAATGGAAAAAATGCAAGAGCTTGGCTGCATTTGCATATTTATAGCAGACTATAGATACTATGTCGATGGGCCACTTTGATGCATGATATGATGCGTTAACTAGGCCTCGTTGATGAGGCCTAGACAATGAGGGTGTGACTCATTAGTATGCATTATATCTAGTTTAGTTGTAGTCAAATACATTAGACTTCTAACAACTTGCTTATAAAGTGTAGCCTCCACCTTACTTCATTTAGAATCTTTATTTAGCCTCAAGCCAATCTCAATTAGAGTGCTTACAGGATTGCAATCCTTCATCTTAATCCTCTTCAAAATTTCTTTGACATACTTCTTTTGAGAAATAAATATTCCAATGGGGGATTGCACTACTTCCATGCTAAGATAGTAATGCTTTTTTCCAAGATTAGTCATTTCAATTAAATTTTTAAATTTTTCAAATGAATCACTATCATTCCCAGTGAAAATAAGATCATCAACATATAAAAATACATTGAGCACTTTTTCTCCATCAATCCTTGTAAAAAGTGTATGCTCATATGAACATTTTTGCTATCCCTCCTTAGAAAAATAGGCATTTATATGACTATACCAAGCTCTTGGAGCTTGCTTTAGTCCATAAAAAGCCTTTTTTTAATTTATAGACCTTGTGCTTGCTACCAAGATTTACAAAACTAGTGGGCTAATCAATAAATAACTGTTCCTACAAGTCTCCATTCAAGAATGCAAACTTGACATCCATTTGGAAGATAGGCCATGCAGTTTGTGCTACCAATGTGATCACCAATCTGATTGTATCATGCCTTGCAACAGGAGAAAAGACTTCTTTATAGTCAATTCCATATTATTCTTGTATCCCTTAGCCACCAATCACTCCTTATACTTGTCAACTTTACTAGTTTCTTTTAGTTTAGTTTTGAAGACCCACTTCACACCAATTGTTTTGTTCCCTTTTGGAAGATCAACTAGCTCCCAAGGATCATTTCTCTTAGTGGCTTTAATTTTATCCTCCATTGCCTTTCTTCATTTTGATTCTTTAATAGCACTTTCAAAAGTTATGGGATCACAGTCTGCAAACAAAGTAAAGTGGTTGATGGGGTCATTAGATTGGTCAATTCCAATTACTTCATAATCCATCATCCATAAGGATCTTTTTCAAATACAGTGAGATTTAGCTACTACTACTATTAGTGAAGTCTCAGCCTCCATAGTTCTTGGTGCTTCAACCTCTATGGCTTTTGGGATTTTAGCCTTCATAGTTCTTGGTGCTTCGAAGTTTGTAGTTCTAGGTTTTCTAGTTTCAGGTGCTACAGAGTTTGCAATTTCACTATAAAAAATAATTGAAGTAGGTTACTGTCCATTCCAATTCCAAGTGCTCTCTTCATTAAAGATGACATCTTTGCTAGTCACAATCTTCTTTGTCAAAATATTATACAATTTATATGCTTTGGATGCTTCAGTTACACTAAGAAAGATACATTTTTCACTCGTATCCTCCAACTTCTTCCTCTTCTCATTGGGGATATGTGCGTAGGCAATGCAACCAAATATTTTGAAGTGATTCACTGCTAGTTTCCTTCCACTCTAAGCCTCTTTTGGTGTCATGTCTTGAATAGCAAAGGTGGGACTTCTGTTCAACACATGGATGCTGCAATTCACAGCCTCTAGCAAAAAACTCTTTGGAATACTTCCTCTTCCCAAGAGGCTTCTCACCATATTGAGGATGTTTTAGTTTTTCCTCTATGATCCATCATTTTGTTGTGGGTATAGGGGGCTATCAGCTCTCTCCAAATGCCATGATTCTCACAAATAACATCAAACTCTTTTGAACAATATTCTCCTCCACGATATGTATGAAGAGCTTTAATGAACTTTCCAAACTCATTCTCAACATGCACCAAAAAGCTTTTAAATGCATTAAAGCTTTAGACTTCTNTTTACCAACAACACATTCTTCACAGACTTCAGAAGGAATTGTAATTTGAGAAAGACCAATCACCATATTTTTCTATTGCAGAGTCTTTAATCCTTCAAAATTCAAGTTGCCATAGCGAAAATGCAAAAGCCATGTTGGGTCTTTTACTTCAACCTTCAAGCAAGATTGAGCACTTTCAATCCTCAATGGAAATAATCTATTGGAGCTCATTTGAACAACTACAATAGCTCCTCTTGAAGGATCAGAAATTTCACAAGCACCCTTCTGAATTATTATTACATAATCCTTCTCTTGCAACTCACCAATACTTAACAAATTTCTTTTCAAATTAGGAACATAAAAAAACATTGGAAATTGCTTTTACAAAACCATTCTTGGTTCTACTGTTACTATCCCCCTTTCTTATTACATTTACAATAGAACAATTACCAAAACTTACTATATAATGAAAAATTTCATCTAAGTAAGAAAAATAAGACTTAAATCCACACATATGGTTTTTGCAATCAATATCCACATACCATACATCTAATTGAGACTCTTAGTTAGCTTGAAACACCATCAACAAAGTCTTAGAATCCTTCTATGCTACAAAATTTGATTTCTCTCCTTTGTCATTAGGTAGTTTAGTGTAGCATTTAGAACAATAGTGTCCGTATTTATGATGTCTAAAGCATTCCACCTTAGATTTTTCAACTTGTCCTTTGCCTTTGCCTTGAAATTTATGACCATCCCCTTTGAAATGTTTGCTACCATCTTTATTGCCTTGATCTCCTCTTCCTCTACCTCTACCTCTACCTCTTCCTCTTGAGGAATAAGTAAAAGTAGAAGCCTTCAAAGCTTGCTCTTCAAAAGTTGGATTTCAATTCATCTTCTATTTATGGACTAATAGAGAACTTTAAAGTTCATCAAGGGAAAGTGCATCAACATTTTTGGATTATTCAATTGAATAAACAACATAATCAAACTTGGAGGATAGGGAATGCAATATCTTCTTAACAATAATCACATCCTCCATCTTCTCACCATGAAATCACATGTTATTGGCTATCCTCATTGTCCTTGCACAATAGTTGGTAATAGACTCCTCATCTTTCATCTATAGAGTTTCAAAATCCCTTCTCAAGGCTTGAAGTTGTGTGCACTTTACTCTTAAAGACCCTTGATATTTCTTCTTCATAGAATCCCAAATATCCTTTGAAGTTTCTTTACTAAGAATAGTCTCCAAGATAGGATGATCAATTGCTTGAAATAAATAATTATTTTCCAGCCTTAGTCCCTCTAGCTTCTTTCTTTGTTCATTTGTGAGTGCAACCTTAGCTATGGGTGCTACTACACTATCTTCAACAACTTGCTAGTACTTCTTAAACTTCAAGAAATTTTCCATCAACATGCTCCAATGGTCATAGTGACCATCAAAATGTGGGATGGTATGCTGTACAAAATTTTCAAAGGCCATTTATGAACTATCGTGCTATTCTCTTGAGCCTCCTAAACCAGGTGCACTACTGTGCTTTTCTCTCTAGCTCCCTGAAGTAGGCATTCTTTCTAGCCTCTTGAACTGAGCTCTAATACCACTATCAGCCTCTAATGTTGTGCACTGCTAGCCTTAGATATAGAAACAAAACAAAACAAACAAAACAATGGCAAATAGGGGCAACTAAATTTCACATTCATATTCAACTAATAATGGCATTTTAATAGGTAAATACATCAATGGAAAATAGCAACTAAATCCTAATATGAAGAAACTTCTAAAGAAAGAAAATAGCAATTGAATCCTAATATGAAGCAACTTCTAAAGAATGAAAATAGCAACCAAATCCCTAAGGATAGTTCCTAAAGACTAGGACAAACAAAAAAAGCATGTTTAACAATTAAACACATTTAACAGTAATCATTGAATTTTATGCTTTAAAAAACTCATGCTTAGTATGTTTCTGTGCATGAGTTCAATGAATTGATGTTTAAAGTATTCTAGTTGATCACAAAATCTATGGACAATGAAGCACATGTAATTGTTTATGGAAAGTTTCATTATAACCATAAACACATTATGAAAGTTTCAATGTAATTGTTTATGTGTTATGGAAAGTTTCAATGTAATCGTAAGCATGTAATGATTGGTTTCAATGTAATCATTTATGTGTAATAGTCAATTTCAATGTAACCATACATACATTACAAAAAGTTTTAATGTAACCATTTATGTGTTATGAAAAGTTTCAATGTAACCATAAACGTGTTATGAAAAGTTTCAATGTAATCGTTTACATGTTATGGAAAACTAACGGTTTCAAAATAGAAACTGACTAAATTTGTTATAATGGTTTTCACAAGAATAGTGTCATATTTACCATTAAACAAAGTTAATCTTTGGTAACATATCTTTTTCTAGCCTATAAAATGTTCTTGATGGGATAACAAACAATATTAGAATACATCATACTCACAACAGTTTTACAGTTTTGGTCCCTATCACAAACACTTAACGCCATCATTGTTGAGTGTTAGTGTGATAGAAGAATCAAAACACTCTTTGAAATAACTTCATGCAAAAGCATCAATGGATAGAGGTAATTTTTCGATTTATTTTTGTATTTTTGTAATTTTGTGCAATTTGGTTAGATGTAGGCCTTGGCCAATGTTTTTTTGCATAGATTTTCTTACATTTGGTATCAGTGTATGTTAGGTCTTTACCTTGATGCTTAAAATTTGTTTGAGTGTCATCGTACATGTAGCACCTTGTCCAAGACAACGTACTTGTTGATAGATAAAATTGTATCATTGTCTCTGTAGCTCAATGTCCCTTTTGTTCTTTTTCTAAGAATTAAAATATACTAATGTCTTGTATATGTAGTTATTTTTTGTTGATATGTAATTAGGTAATCAAAATCAAAGAACAACTGTTTTATGATATAGTAGCAATAGAAATTGAAATAAAATTTTTATTTTTATAACAATCAATGTTTTCATCTTCGTTTGCATCTACATGGTGTGGCCTACCTAGGTAGGCCTTATCTTGCTAACAGCAGTTGTGGCTGTGGCATGTCATGGAATTCTTGGGCAAGTCTCCTTGATTATAAATTTCATTATCATACTTCATGAAATGCATTTGGATTGCTTTAATGTTGGGATGATCTTCTGAGAAGATTTGTGATTTGATGTTAAATAATGTTAGAAAATTAAGCTTGTTGTTAAGTCACTTAAACCAAGAAATACTCTAAATATTAGTAAACAAATTAGTCAAAATGTCACAACTATACAATGATGAGATCATTGAGATTGTCTTTTACCTTTTTATTAATACTTTCGTATGATTATAACTCATAATCTCTTTTTAGTAATTTTTGGGATTATTAGTGATGAGCTACAATATTGTGCCCATGATATCACATCCACAATATCGCATATGTGATATCGTGACCTTCCATGCGATATCATGTATGCGATATTGCGACTTACCTCATTGCCTATAAATAAGAGGTAGGTGCACTTGGTTTGCATAGTTATTCTTAGTCCCTTACCCAAACTCTTTCCTTTTCTCTCTCTTAGAGTTAGAATTATTTTTGCATGCTTGTAGTAGGAGTCATAAAATGAATAAATCTTTATTTGAGCATTGTGTACCTGAGCACACCTTGTGTATGGAAATAAAGATGATACATGTTGCAACATTCAAAATAAATTAATTAATGTTAATTATTGTTACTTAATTCTTTCTTTAGTTAATTAATGATTCTCTATCACCCTACAACTCTCCTAAGTAAGCACACATAGTACGATCACTTTGAGCATGCGTGGAACACTTGGTAACCTAGTAACAATTAGTTTTTGGTAATCCCAGTAGTGTTGCACTGGTTTAGGATGTGTACGAAAAGTGAGAACAGATATTGGTGTTAGGATTAGTTAGAGCCTAGTTAATAAGTAGTCAAATAAAATTAGTCACTTAGTTATCTCTCTCCTCCCTTAGTTATCTCTCTCCTCCCTTATTAGTAGTAGGACATAAAAACACAAAAATTTATAAAAATCATATGCCTCAAGTTTACTTAATCATACAATCATGACATACAAGCTTGGGAAGACAATGATTGATCAACCCATTCTTGTTCCACAAAGGCACATAAGCACTTAGTCCTTGGAATTCAACCATATTATATGTGTACACTCGTATTCGTATGGTTGACCATAGGGATACCTTGCCACTCATCATTGGCGCCGTTGGTAGGGACTTTGTTGTTTGTGCACTAACCAGAACATAGGAAATATTTCACATCGTTGGAATGAACCCTTAGGATTGGTTACAAAAAAAAATTAATATGTAATAATAATATATAATACATTGCACATTGAATAGACAATCATGTATCCTTCTTCGTATGAAAGTGTTTCACCACCTAAGTCTGATACAGGGAATAATTAGAGGCATAGTACAAATGATAATCGGCTAGTCTCTCAACAGTTTCAGGTGGTATACATTCATACCAATGAATATGTACCAAAATTTACCTTTATCCTCCACTAGGATGAACAACTGCATTGGCAAGATTTAGAAGATAACATAGTGTTACCTCCTAATCACTTTGTCTTGGGAATGCTTCTTTGTGATCTCACACGAATTGGCATGCAACACTTATAGGTAGAGTACATTGTGCATGATCATGACTTAAGAGAGTATTGACCCATGAAGGCATAGTGTCAAAGGAATTTACAATAGGAGAGACATCATGAATCCATGAAAGAAAAGTTGTCGCAAAATGTTCTACATGTCCTAAGCGAAAATGAGGGTGGTGAGCCTACCTTAGGTAGTCACCCACACAATGATGCTCCTCCTGTTGACTTCGGTCAAGGGGTTGTGTATTAGAATCTTTACTTAACTATCCATAACTCAGATTCTGGTATTGACAGACACAAAGGGTCTAAAAAAGGAACATGAACACATGACAAAGATGGACATTTCGATCGTAACCGTGATCGGGGCCATGACCACTGAAGAGAAGGAAGCAAGCACCGACATGATGACAGTCCTCCTTCTTCTTCACCTTCATCATCTCCTTCACCCTCTCTTTTAGGATCTAGATGCAATTAGAAAGAAAAAGACCATGAGGATAAGGGTAAGAAAAATGGGAGTCATAAAAAAATAGTCGAGAAAGGGGATGAAGGAACTCTAGAGAAACACATCGTGAAAGAAGGGAGAGTAGGGAACAACATGGGCATCATAGACGCTACAGACAAGATGATCACGATGAACCCCTACTCGCTACTCAAAGTATGCTAGACATAACTAAGGCCATTAGGATCCCAACAAGGCACGAAAAGGATAGTAGGATCAAGAGATTAGACATAAACAACATCCCATGATTTGAAGGGGGATACAACGTTGATCCTCAAAATCATCTACAAGAATTTCATGAAACATGTGCCTTACAAAACATAGAAAGAGAATGACAAAAACTTAAGTTGTTCCCATGGATACTAGTCAAAGAAGTGGAGAGATGGTACTGGTCCTTAGTACTAGATCCATTCATAGGTGGAGTACCATGTTATAATTGTTCAATGATAAGTACCAAACGTACTCTCAAGTGTCCAACCTGTGAAAGCAAATCCAAGGCTGGAAACAAGGAGGACATGAACCCTTGGATGTTACCATGGGTTGATATTATGCACTGTTACATTGTTGTCCTAGCCATGGTTCTTCACAGAGGGATCAACTACGCCATCTTGTAGATGGGCTTAGGCATAAAACGTGAAAAACCCTTAGGACATATGCCCAAGGGAGGCTATTTGAGCTTAGGACCCATCAAGTTCAAAGACTATTGGAGCAAGTTGCTAAAGGGAAAGGTGAGTTACAAAAAAGAGAGAGTGTGGAGGAATATAATAGAGATCCTTCCCTCTGAAAGAAGGGAGTAAGATTCTGTGAGGATGAAGAAGAGTCACCACTCAAAGAGATGGTGAATAGGAAAACCTTACCTATCCAAAAATTAGCATTGGAAGTATCGACAAAGGTAGACCAAATGTGGGATTTCCTAGATGATAGATGTCAAACTATTCTTAAAATAGTAGAGAAGTTTAGAGAGCAAGGTAGTGATCGTGAAAAAAGAAAAAAGAGAGAAGCAGAATATGCACGTAACAAGGGTAAGGACAAAGTTTCCATCATTGAAGAGGTTGTGGATTTGGATACAAACAATGATAATGGATGGAAGATATGCCAATATGACCATGCTAAGGGATGTTGCCATATAATCTCACATGTATAGGAGTTTGGGGTGTATGCACTCAACCCACAATTAAACAAAAGGCAAACACCCCGAAGGTTACCTTATCCTCAAGGTAACCCAAGGCAGTTCCACCAACCCTTAACATATTATCCAAGTGAAACTCCACCACAACCAATCAAGTAATATCAATAGTGAAAATACCCACAATCATGGGAAATGCCACCACCATGGCAATAGTATCCTTACTGGGAACCTGACCTGTATGGATATTATGTGCAGCAGCCAGTCTCTCCACGTGACTCTACTGATCACGTCACTCCTCAACCTCACTATCAAGCCCATGAGTACTATAGGACTCCTTCTCCTAGGGGTGATGTTCCACAAACATACCATCTTTCTCATCTAGCTACACCTCTTTCACCCTTAACTCCATTACCACCTACTCCAGCTATGTAGGGTGAAATCCTTACCTAGCCACAACAACATAACACCATAAGGGCTGTTAACCCTCAACCTACTGTTGGTTCTAACAACCACATGAAGAAAAGACCTTTTTTTAGAACCAAAAATCCAACTAAGCCTTTGTAACCATGAGTAGCTAATTCTTCAACCACCTCACTATCACTTGAAGCTTCAGAGCTCCCTTCAACCCAAAAACCACGCTCAGCACATACGGTCATGTTAACTCATGTCGTCACTGATTGGATAAAAGCTAGCCATCTTCCTAGGAAATTCTCGGATCTTGGGAGTCCTCTGATATATCTACAAATCACTAGAAATGATCTATGTAAAGCTCTTTTGGATTTAGGTTTTGGTGTCAACTTGATTTCTCAAGAAATGTACAAGGCTTATGATGAGTGGCGAGGTACCCCTACACTCAACCATATGAATACGAGCATTCACACATGATCTGGTCGAACTTCGTGGATAGGCTAGTTGTGGTATCTAGATAGTTACACGTTGATCGCAATTTGCTGTATTCCCGCCTGGAGTAGTATTTGCTTTGTCACGTATGGTTTAGTCCAGAGTGAGGTGTATGATGTGATCCTAAACTAGTGCTACTCCTAGAGACAATGGAAAATAATCTTGATTAAACTAATAAGCAATAGGAAGTGAAGTCTAAGCTAGCCTAAGTGCAATGAGCATCTGTTCCTTAATCATCCATACACATCTTGGACCTTGTACACAACTACTACTGGGATTACCAAGCGTAGATCCTAGGTACGCTACTGGGTTACCAAGTAGTCATACTTAAATGCTTGTGATTAAGTTGTACTCATTCCGTGTTTAACAATAGGAATACTAAATGATGATAAAGAAATATTAACTAAGAAAACAATAAATAACAATGATAATTAACAATAAAAATTAAACAATTAAAACTAAGTGAATGCTGTAATGATGAAGTAATCTTGATATTTATTTCTAGTCATGTGCATGTCCAAGTACATCACACTCGAATAAAGGTGTTGTACAATTACAAGCATCACATTGTGAGCATGCACTGGGAAAATATTCTAACTCCTATGGAAAAAAAATGCAAGAGCTTCACTATGACTACTCAAAAGATGCCTAAGTGTGGTGAAGGGCCACATATTTATTGGCTAAAAAAGGCTCTACGTAAACAAGGCCATGTCGACGCATGGAGGGATGCGTCAACAAGGCCGCGTCGACACAGTCATGTATATGAGGCCTTGTATATTTGGCCTAGTCAACACATCGACTACTTAGCGCTTCATCAACCTGGAACCTACCTCTGCTAAAAAAAAGTAACATTCGTTTAAAGTTGGCTAACCAATCCATCACTGTCCCATTAGGGCTAGTGGAGGACATTGTCATCACTATCTGTGGGTGGTCGTATCTAGTCGACTTGCTAGTGATTCAAGTGAACAACAGTAAGGGGGACTTCCCAATCATAATGAGAAGAGCATGGCTAAGCACAGTTGACACATGTGTAGGAATCTGCGATCTTTCCCTAGAAATATCAAATGAAAATATATTTGGAAAGATCGAGAAGAAGAAATTTCCATGCATTGCATACAATAACACAAGGTGTAATTGCGTGTAGAAGTCATGGTTTGTACAACATTTAACATTGCCTACATGCAACCAGTGTGCACAAGTACCTGATATACAAAGATGCCTGTATGCAACAGCCACAAGATAGGAAGGCACCCAGTGGTTGATAGTTAATCAAGAGAGCAGTACAACTATATGCATGAAACCAACTAAGGGTTTGACTTACACTGACATCGATAACATAGACACATTAGAGCAAGTCCATCGCCAACTTCCAAGTCTTGACATTGAACATATCAATTGGGAAAAGTTGGAAATCCATAATAAGTTTAAGAAAGAGCCCCTTGAGCTAAAACCATTGCCCACCAGTATGTAATACATGTTTCTTAAAAATGGAAAATTGGTAATTATTAATGCGAAGCGTTCTCCTTAACAAAAAGAAAGATTGTTGAAGGTGATAAATAAATAGTTGAAAGCCTTTGCTTGGTCATATTCTGAATTAACTGGAATAGATCCTAGGATATGCCAACATAGAATTTACACCAACCCCTTCATGAAGCCTCAAAGACAACTGTAGAGGCAATTAAACCCAAAGCTTAAGCAAGTGGTTAAGGAAGAAATCGAACAGCTTCTAAAATCTGGGTTCATTACTAATAGCGAATGGGTTAGCCCTTTAGTTATAGTGCCCAAAAAGGGAGGCAAATGGAGTATGTGTATAGATTTTATGCTACTAAATATGGCAAAATTTAAGGACCACTTTCTGTTGCCATTCATTGACCAAGTCTTAAACACCATCATAGGGCATCGCTACTATAGTTTTTTGGATGGGTACAGTGGGTACAACCAAATATAAATAGTCCCAGAAGACCAAGCCAAGACTATGTTCACCAGTCCTTGGGGAACATTTACATACAAACAGATGTCATTTGGCTTGTACAATGCCCCTACAATGTTTCAACGATTAGTTCTAAGCATATTCTAGCAGTAGATAGGAAATGGTGTGGAAGTCTTCATGGATGACTTCTCCACCTACAGAGCAAACTTTGATTAAGCCTTGGACTAGTTAGACCAAGTATTAAAATGATGTGTAGAAACCAATTTAAGGCTCAATAGGTAGGAAAGCCATTTGTTAGTCTAAGAAGGCATCATACTAGGGCATAAAATTTCATGAATAGGGATAGAGATAGACCTCAAAAAGATCAAAGTTATCCAAGGAATTACCCATCAACTAGAAATTGTAAAAGATATTCGATCATTCCTTGGACACACTGGCTACTATAGAAGGTTTATTGAGAACTTTTCAAAGGTTGCAAAACCATTGGTTAAACTAATGAAAAAGGATGTACCTTTCAAATGGACCAGGGAATGTGAACTAGCATTCCAAACTTTAAAATAGAAGCTCATAGAAACACCCATTCTACAAGCTCCTGACTAATCTAGACCATTCCACATAATGACTGATGCATCCAACTATGCTTTAGGAGCTATGCTTACATAGTTAGATGGTTAAAAACGTCCTTATTACATCCACTGTGCAAGTAGAAGTATCGTTGGTGCATAACTTAACTACACTACAACAGAGAAATAATTAATGGTTGTAGTGTTTGCACTAGAAAAATTTAGGCACTATGTCTTGGGCTATAAGGTATTCATACACATGGATCATAGTGCAATAAGGTTCCTAATGAATAACCCAATGGTGAGCCTTCGCATCATATGATGGCTTATAATCTTACAAGAGTTCAATCTTATAATGATTGATCGAAAGGGCATTGAGAACGTAGTTGTTGATTATTTATCTCGATTGCGATGGGATAGTAAAGAGGATGAGTATCCAATTTTTGATTATTTTCCAAATGAACTCCTCTTTGCAGGTGTAGTGAATAATCAATTAAAGATGGAGACAAACTCATATAGTAGAATTCTCACCTATCTCCTTAGACAACAAACACCACAAGGGTTTGATGCTAAAAAGAAAAAACAGTTTCTTCACTAAGCCAAGTATTTTATGGAAATCAATGGGTAACTTTACAAAGTATGTCCTGATGGCTTGGTCCGATGGTGTGCTCTCGATGTAGATTAACTGCAAGTTCTCCAAGATGCTCATGAGGGTCCTTGTGGGGGTCATTACACCAGGAGACAAACAACCATTAACATCTTACTTGCAGGATATTATTAGCCTACATTATTTCGGGACGCCCATCATTTCATCCAATCTTGTGAGAGCTATCAACGTGATGGGGGGATAACTACTAGAATGGAGGGTCCGCAATAATGGATCCAAACTTTAGAATCCTTTGACATTTGGGGAATTGATTTTATGGGGCCGATTACACCAATGTCCATTGGAAAAGCTTATATTATTGTTGTTGTTGATTACCTTACAAAATGGTTTGAAGCAACTACCGTTAAGGATTGTACATCATCTATAGCTACATGATTTATTCAACAACAAATCATAAACAAGTTTGGTGTGTCTCGTGCACTTATTTTAGATAATGGTACACACTTCACATGTGTGACTTTTCAAAAATTAATGCAACGCTTATGGGTTGAGCACAAACTGACTACACCATATCACCCCCAAGCGAATGATCAAGCCAAAGTCCCCAATAGGGAGATTACAAAGATATTGACAAGAACCATTAGTAAGTTTAGGCGAGACTAGAGCACTAAACTTAACGATGCTCTTTGGGCATACCATTCCACATGGAAACTCCCTATAGGCTACTCTCCCTATGAGTTAATGTATAGTAAATTACCAACACTTCCCATTCAAACTAAGCTCCATACACTATTCATGGCATGTGACCTCAACCGTGAGCTTGATCTAGCACCAAAACAACGGTTGATGACCCTTAACTTGCTAGATGAAAACTAATTGGCCACCTTGTCATCTAACGAATTGCACAAAGCCTTCAATAAATAATGTCATGACTTAAGAATTAGGAAAGTCAAATATCGACCAAGAGATAAGGTTCTCTACTAGAATCCCACACATGTGCCACAACGTACCAAATTTCAAACGCTATGGGAAGGACCTTATGTCATTCATGTAACTTTTCCTTTAGGGGCCATGATGATATACAAACTTGAGAGCCCAAATAAGAAACTATTGGTCAACGCCCAACAAAACAAACCTTTCCATGAGCTTAGATTAGCCAGTACTCATACTACCTCTGTTGGTGGACAACCTTGCTCGTTATTTTGGATCTCCTTCTTCCAAGTCAGTTGTGGGGGAGATGGCCACCTATGCCAACCATTCTAAGCCCTCAACACTTTTTGTATTTTTTTTACACCTTTTTTGTTTTACACATTTTTCAATTTTACTTCTTTTTTGTCTTACACCACCATTCACATTTTTTCCTATTTCTTTGTTTGATTTACTTTCATTCATCATACAATAAGTTCTCATGATAGTGGAATGTATCATAATAATGTTGATTGCTAATGTTTGGTTTTTACCTTTAAATTATGATGTTGATATAATGATATGGTTCTTTTGATAAAACAAGCAATGAGTCCACATCGTCCATTCATGCATTCAACTCTGTGGTCTCCGTTGGCTTGGAATGGTATAGTCCCTTTTCTCTAATCAACTTCTTAATAAATTAGTGGCTTGGTATTTTTCAAACTAAAGGAAGGACTCAATGGTTGAAAAGGGTGTGACTTCAAGGGGATTCGATGCATTTGTGCTGGCCATTGTCTTGGGTGCTTGGATTTTTTTTCTTGGGTTTTTCGTCATTCTGCTATCAATCAAATATCAAGAAGTTGAGTGAATAAAAATAAGTCTTTGCATGGTGTGGTTCTCATGCAAAAAAAGAAAAATTGGGAATTCAAATCACACCCCTTAGACATAATAAAGCAATATGGAATACAGGCACTGGTTATAGCACTAGAAAGACATGTTACCCATGCCTAAAGGTTCCCTCTAACTAAGGCCCTTTCTTGCTTCCTACTTCTGCATCTCACTCTGCTTGGGATGGTGATGACTCTTTGTGGAGGCATTCTTGTTGCTTCAAGGGGATGGATTGGCCAAGTGTATTGATGTGAGGTCACTGAGTGTGGTTGGTTTGAGTTTGGATTTGGAATGAGTTCTACTTAGTCACATTAACCATGACATACACAAGGGACTTTACACAACTTTGCTCTTATGATTCCATTCCATTTCTACTCTTCATCTTTCTTTCCATTTTCCACCTCATTGTCAGCTTTATGATTATTCCATATCTTGGTTGATGCATTGTTGTTCCTTGGTAAATTATTGTGGGTAAGTTTTTAACTCTTGCTTCCAAATGACATTCCTAGAGCCTATGGACTCTTTGGTTTGTGGGATTGTCAGGGCATAAAGGGCATGAGCCTACTTTGGGGAGAACCCACTGACATTCCTTTTTAGTGCAATTGTTAAGTTCTTTTCCTTAATCATTATCTGCAATCAACCATTTCTCATCTCATCCCCATCTTTGACATCCACTTTATTGGTGTTTCCATTGTTTTTTTTTTTCATCTTTCTTGTTCTTTATATTTTTCCATCTTATTGCTACCAGAGGTTCGCTCTTAGTTGTGGGGGCCCTAGCACAATTTTTTTAATTTCTCCATTCTACTACTTGCCTAACCCCTACCCCTTGGGTAGTTATTAGCAATAAACCTCTAACCCAATTTCTGCCATAACCACAACCCAACCAATGTACTTTATATCAAGGCAAGGTATCAATTGCACTATGACTTACTTATCCTTGCTCATGCATGACTGTGTTATGTGTGCAGATGGCGATTAGACAACCTATGCACTGGAATAGGAGGAAGCACATTGGATGGAATGGAGCTGGAATGTTTACACCAGGAATAAGTCTAGTCATGTGGCTATGGATACACAACAGAGGGTGCAATATTGGCATTGGCAACAACGTGCCTCATTTTCTTTTCTCCCTCTTTCTCTTCAAGCTGTCAAGTGAAGGTTTGGATGTCATCCATGTGTAGTGTTCACCACAAAGGGCGTGAACACCAATGTTGTAATATGTTTGTTGATCCGTTCACCAAGCACTCTGAGTCTATTATTCCCTGTTGCTATTAATTCTCATTCAGTCAATAATTTCATACCTTCCCAATATTTTGTAAGGAACTCAAGGATGAGTTTTCATTCAGTCGTGGGGGTATGATAAGCCACGATATCATGTATGCGATATCGTGGCCTTCCATTCGATATCACATATGTGATATTATAGCCTACCTCATTGCCTATAAATAAGAGGTAGGCACACTTGGTTTGCATAGTTATTCTTAGTCCCTTACCCAAACTCTTGCCTTTTCTCTCTCTCAAAGTTAGAATTATTTCTACATGCCCATAATAGGAGTCATAAAGTGAACAGATCTTTATTCGAGCATTGTGTACCTAAGCACACCTTGTGTACAATAATAAAAACAAACTTTGTGATAAACCTTGTAGCATTCAGAATAGATTAATTAATGTTAATTACTATTACTTAATTCTTTCCTTAGTTAATTAATGATTCTCTCTAACCATACAACTCTCCTAAGTAAGCACACATAGTACAATCACTTTGAGCATGTGTGTAACACTTGGTAACCTAGTAACGATTAGCGTTTGGTAATCCCAGTGGTGTTGCACTGGTTCAAGATGTGTACGACAAGTGAGAATGAATACTAGTGTTAGGATCAGTTAGAGCCTAGTTAATAAGTAGTGAAATTAAATTAGTCACTTAGTTATCTCTCTCCTCCCTTATTAAATCATGTCTCAAGTTTACTTAACCATACCATCGTGACATACAAGTAAGCTAGGCAAGACAATGATTGATCAACTCATTCTTGTTCCACAAAGGCGCATAAGCACTTAGTCCTTGGAATTTGACTGGATCATGCATGTATGCTCGTATTTGTATGGTTGAGCGTAGGGATACCTCGTCGCTCATCAATTAGTTAATAAGATAGCACTCATGAACTGTGAATTTGATGCTTGTTTTAAGTTTTCTAAACAGAGAATGTTATGCTATATATTATCTACAAATTATTATTATTAGAATGTATTAAATAAATATCTACCTTAGTATTTCTAGTATCTATAGGGTATCATTGGATGTTGGACTTAATATATAATGTATTGTTATCTGGATACTTGTTGAATTTTCATAGCAAAGTGTAAATCACACATAAAGCTATTATTAGAATTTCAATTTTTAAATGTTGAATTAACAGAAAACACTAAGTTACAATTGTCACATTTTTATTGGGTAATCTCAAATGTAGTTGTTTAAGATGTGCTGAAAGTAAACATTTAGTATAGTTGGTCTTAGCCTCTTAGGTTCCAAAATCTAGATTAATCATCATATTTGCATTATTTGCATGGGAAGTTTAAAATCTAGATGAATCATCATATTTGCAACATTTGTCGACATAAACATTTTGCCACTAGAATAGCAAAATTTGTTAGAGCAATGAAGAAATTTTTGTATATGTCTAGAAAGTGACATGTTGATATATGCCAAAAACTATGAAACTGCCATGAGTATGATGTATTTTGATGTTGTTTGTTCTACCATCAAGAATATTTTATAAGCAAGAAAAAATATGTTAGCAAAGATTAACTTTGGTTTAAATGGGAAATGTGAGAACATTCTTTTGGAAAGCATTATAACAAATTTAGTCAATTTTTGTTTTGGAACTGTTAGTTTTCCATAATGTGTAAATGGTTATGTTGAAACTTTCCATAACGTGTGATGAATTGTGATTCATTGGGCTCTGATATTGGACCCTCGATATCAGATCTATGATATCGGGTATGTGATATTGTGACCTAAGTAACGATATCAGATACATGGTATTGTGACTCCTGTGCAGGCCTATAAATACACATGTAGGTGCACGGAGGAAAGAAGTAAGTTAAGATAGGAAAGTTACAGTAGTCTTTTAGTTTTCATTTTTAGTTCTTCTCAACCCTTTCTCCTAGTGCATGCCCGCAGTGTGATGATTGTAATTGTATGGCATCCTTTTTTGAGTATGACGTACTTGGACACGCACATGAACAGAAATAAAGATCAAGATTACTTCATCATTGCAACATTCACTTAGTTTAATTATTTGATTATTATTGTTATTTATCATTATTAAACGTGGAATGAGTATGACTTAATCACGAGCATCTACATGTGACTACTTGGTATCCTAGTATCATACTTGGGCCATGTGCTTGGTAATCCCAGTGGTAGTTGATGAGTGGTGAGGTACCCCTACACTCAACCATACGAATACAAGCGTTACACACATGATCTGGTCGAACTCCGCAAACGGGCTAGTTTTGGTATCTAGATAGTTAGCCTTAGGTCACAGTTCGCTGTCTTCCCACTTGGACTAGTATTAGCTTTGTCACGTATGGTTTAGTCCAGAGTGAGGCATATGATATGGTTTCTAACCTAATGCTACTCCTGAAGGCAATGGAAGATAATATTAACTAAGCTAAGAGAGAAAGGGTAAGAGAGAATCTAAGCTAGCCTAAGCACGATGAGCATTCATTCCTTGATTATCTGTACACATCTTGGATCTCGTGCATGACTACCACTGGGATTACAAAGCACAGATCCTAGGTACACTACTGGGTTACCAAGTAGTCACACTTATATGCTCATGATTAAGTCGTACTCATTCCACATTACTAGGAGATAAGGATGAGAGATATTAACTAAGAAAGTAGTAAACAACAATTAAATAATTAATTAGTTAAATTAAGTGAATGCTGCAATGATGAAGTAATCTCGATCTTTATTTTTGGTCATGTGCATGTCCAAGTACGTCACACTCGAATAAGGATGCCGTATAATTACAATCACCACACTGCGGGCATACATTGGAAAATAATTCTAACTCTAAGAAGGAAAAACTACAAGAGTTTGGGTAAGGAACTAAGAACTAACTACCATAACAAGGAAAGACACCTATTATTTATAGAAATTGAGGTAGGCTGTGATATCGCAGTTGCGATATCGCATACATGATATCATGGCCCATGCAATATCATGGCTGTTGTGATATTCCAGCTGCTATGATATCATGGCTATGATATCACAGCCAAAAAATTCATGGCTCATCATACCCCCACAATTGAATGAAAACTCGTCCTCGAGTTTCAGAGAAAACAAGCTCCATTGATTACACAATGGATAGGTATGGTATTATTGATTGACTAGAATGGATTCATGTCGTAGTGTGGAGTCAAAAAAAAATTGAGACACAACACAAAAGAAAATCCTGCTACTACAAAAGTGATGGAACTCATGTAGTTCCTGGTTGCGGTGGCTCCTCCATAGATGTCTTTCTCTTTTCTTGTGCTCCAAGGCTTGGGATTTGATGGCGTTGAAGTATGTCCTGGAGTTTCTCCTCTTGTAAAGCCTTGAGTGCCTTGGCATGCGTGTAAGTTTGCACTTGTGCCATAGAGGCATCCCAGTCAGCCTTCTCTTTTCCTTCCACCACCCTTTTATTCTCTGTCAACAGTTTATTAAGTTGCTCAATTCTGAAAGTTTCTAGTTGGTTTTGAGCAATGTTTGGCCCTGTATTTGGAAGGTTTAATACTTCCAAAATGGCTTGAATAGAGAAATAAATAGTCACACCATAAATGTTAACTGTGGTGCCTTCTTTTCTCTTTTCTCTTTTTTTTGTTGTTGTGCCAAAATTGGTACATTTTCCCTAAGTACCAGGCACCGCTTGCAAAGAGGATAGGCCATAAGGGAGACCCTTTGAGGTGGTCCCTAACAGCCTCAGGAGAAAGCTCTACGAAAGATTCAAAATTTAATTCCATGATCACCGCAGTGAATGTGGACCTATCGTGGATAACCTGAACACAATCTTGGGGCAACGTGAGATGTTGTCCCTGTTCAGGCGCTACAACAGCTCCTCCTTCTGCTTGCTTTGATTGTACAGTAGTAGGGTCTTCTTGGTGGATACTAAATGACTATTCCTCCTACTCTACATGTTGTTTGGCAAGAACTTGTCCTTTACCTCTCCTAGGTTGTTTGATCGCACCTTGAGCAGGACCTTCCTGTTTTCCACGTTTCAGGGCCATCTGCAATCACACAGGGCCAATCATTAGTAAGGCTATTACCAAAGTTAGGTTATACCTTACTACTTGCCTTAATAGATTTACTTTATTCCTGTGTGATGTTAATTATTGGAAGAACATGTCCCTGAAAGATTATAATGTTGAGTCCTTTTTCCTTAGGTGGTTTTCAAATTTAATTTACTGGTATAGTCTAAGGGGATGAAATTTTTTTTTGACATATTTTATTCTTAATTTTACAACTAATTACCCTTAAATATGTCCTTCGGGCGATGATGAATTTCAAAAAATTTATGTGCTATGTGCTATTCGGTGTGTGCCTCCCCCATGACTAAGCCGAACACTCTGGGTTTAAGTAGGTTCAAACGGAATAAAAATCGGAGTACTAGTGAGCGAGTTATGGATATGAAAGCAAGGGACATGCAATCGTGAGTTGTAGAGAGGAATTTGAAAAAATTTCCCTATGTGAACAGTTGCAATTGATATTGATTAGCACAAGGGGGTCATGTATATATATTTTCATCAAAGTCAAGGCACTTAGAAAATCTACCAAATTTTTAATATTTCTTTGAAATTAAACAATGTAAACTAAGGACATCTAGATGATTGTTAAAGGGTTCTAGGGTAATTCAACTAGTTCTGAAGGCATGAAAATTATGATGGGTGGAATTTATCAATAAGGACCTCGGATGGTAGAGAAAAAGGCTATGTGATGGTTCATAGGAATGTTGAATCGGAGGGATAGTAATAAGGGAAAGAAAATCATTGGCAATATGCTAAGGGTAATAAATGGTATGTGGAAGATGGGTTATGAGTGCAAATTACAAAAGATTACACAAGTGGATCCTCCCCAAAGCAAGTTCCAACCTATAATGCCCTTGTGTAACCACACTTAAAAGTGTCCATGGGCACTAGAAGGGTTAAATGTAATCCACACTAATTCCACAAAACACACACATGTAAATATCACCAGGATGAGGTAAGAATTCTATGCTATATGAGACATGAGCAACAATTACACGAACAGTGAGATGAGATGAATTAGAGAAGGGATTGGATAGATTGGGACATGAGGTAACTGAGCTAGGGCATAGTGAATCCTACGTGTAAAGCATGATTAAGGTGTCATTGACTCATCATTCCAAGATCAAGAGCAAGTCCATTCCTCTGATCAGTGACACCACATTATTTCATCCCATGATGAGTGACTATGAGAGTACCATAACAACAAGGTGTACGATCACTTGGCATTTTGTTCAAGGGAGGAGTGATTTTTGCTTTGCGGCACTTTTCTTTTCATTTTCGTTTCTTTTTTTTTCTTCTTTCTCTTTCTTCTTTTTTTTTGAATGCTAAATCCAGAGAAGTCGCCAACCTTCAAGCATGGGTGCATGTCTTTTCAGTGGGACCCCCTAGAACCACATTAGATTTTTGAGTGCCCTTTTGACTACTCTTACTCCCATTTTGTGCTAGATCTACAAGGATCTTAGTACAACCACATTGCATGATAACTCCCATAGATGTCACTAAAGAGAATCCACAAGTCCCCTTGATGTCACATCCTAATCATTCCCTCTTGATCCATCCTTCTTCATTCCAGGAATAATGAACACAAAATTAGTTTTAAGTTTTTAAGAATGTCAAGAATATCACGGTACCCTTGAACAGAACCTCTTATTTGTAGAATGGATGAGTGGGTGTAATGGGCTCACTGTCCACATAATTGATCACTCGAGACTCAATAACATAGAACACACCTCAACCAATGAGCCACATGAGTGTTTTATTCATAGATGAGATTACTTATAAAAAATAAAGAGACAAAAAGACACGAAGATAAAACAAGAAATTGAAAAATGAAAAACTGGATAAAGTTGTAAAATTAAAGAAAATGAATAGTATTTATTAATCTTTCTTGCTATTAAAATGGGGGATATCCTCCATAACTAAATGGTTGAGGATGCCAAGGATTAATAAATGAAAGATAAGGATCCTTGCATGTTGGAAATATTGGGATGTGGCCATACTTACCCCATTGGGCTCCACACACTTGGCTATAGTAAGCATAGTGGGGCAATTTATGGGATGTGGTTCCCGGATAGCGAGTTGACCCACTATGATATTTGGGACCGTTAGATGGTATGCAAGGATTGGGATGTTGCCCTCCATGCCTATGTTCATTGGGCCATATGGTTGTTGGAGTGTTAATTGGTGGCCCTGATGGAGGGACATGAGGCATTGGGTTCGAAGAGAAGGGTGCACCATAGTTTTGGACTTGTGTTGAGTTGGAGGATGAAGTGGCCTTGGAATCATTTTATCCCTTCCTACAGTCATGTTTAAATAAGGGACGCTTTTGATGTTGAGGAGGCCTCTCACTGATGTTGGCAGTAGTAGCACAAGTGACATTCGTGGGTTGTTGCTGTGGTGCAGACACCTTAGGAACAGTTGGTGGTGATGTAGAAGGAGGGAAACGATGAGAATGTTGAAAATTAGGAGAAGTGTAAGGTGCACAAGGTGGTGGTTGTGTTGAGGACATGGGCTGATAGTATTGAGGAGAATAATAATGCAGCAAGGTAGAGTATGTTGACCCAACTGGGGAAACAAGATGTTGGACTAGATAAGCATTTGGATTCAGATGATATGAAGGGTCTACCCAGTTTGAGGGTGGCCTCCCCCATGACTGGGATTGTTGCCACTGTGATTGAAAATAGCATCTATGTATGAACTTTGGATGTAACACTCTTCCCCAATGCTCCTATAAATATGAAAAGATTGGACATTGGCCCTTAGGGTGTTCATACAAGCAAACATTACATTGATACGTATGATTGGCAATTAAGTTCTTATTCTCTTCTACCTTTCTTTCCGATTGTCTAAGGTATTTTTTCCTACTTCTCAGGTTTCCAAAACTCTATCTCCAATAATATTGATATATTCTCCACACTTTTTATGCATCCATTCTAGCCTCTTATTGATCTTTGCCTCGATTTCATCTAATGATTGTTGTACTGGCAAAGATGGTTCTTCCACCTTGAGATGGGTTGATTTCTCTTTTTGATGATTATGGACCCTTGTTAAGTTAAGATTTTGGTCCCATTGATGTTTTTCAACATTCTCCCATCTAGCCATTTCTCCTTCTTCTTTTGCTACCCAATTAATAAGCTCTTGTAATTGATGGATTCGTAGTTCATATAGTTTTCCTTGGGCATACATCCCTAGGATCTTTCTTGTTGCATCATGAAGCCCATCAATGATATGATACATTAGCCTTTCCTCGAAGAACCCATGGACTGGACAATTATTTAATAGTGCATAATATCTTTCTAAGGCCATGTCCAAGGGTTCATGTTGTGCTTGTTTCCACTCTTGGATTTGTTTCCTCAAGGTTGATACTCTTGCATAGGTTTGATATCTTTTGTTAAAGAGTTCTACCATTGTTGGCCAGTGTCATATTGAATTTGGTTTTAATGATCTATACCATACTTTTTCTTGGTCAATGAGCATCATAGGAAAGAGCTTAAGTTTTTGCCAACCATTATCAATTTTTTTCCATGTGCAAGCATCATAGAAGGCTTGTAAATGTTGATGCAGATCTAAGTCATAGCCTCCCGAGAAAGTAGGGAAGTTGTTTAAATCAAGCCTGGGTAGGAGGCTCTCTTTACGATGCCTATGGGAGATTCAAGCAACCTCTTGTATTTGTGTTAGGCTTGTAGTGGCTAGTGGGGTTTCATCGTCATCGAGTAAGTTATGCTTTCATGCTTTGGGACGATGTTGCCTTCATTTATGTTTATAAGAAACCCCCACCTCAAATTGCGTACTCCAATCTTCATTGTCATATAATTCATCGGTTCTCCAATGAATTTCCTCATTAGGTATGA
>MNCI01023772.1:87459-105275 GCA_015680685.1 Gnetum montanum | reverse complement strand
CCCCCAAGCCCAAATATAGATACTAAGTGAACTTTTTGACTTGGGAAATGAGGCTTTGACCACTTATGAGGTATTTTTCATCCCTAAAAGTAAAAAGTATGTGAAATTTCCCATTGTGGATTATAATATTCACATTTACAATAACATTTTATCTTGAGTTTCATGGGGTGAAATCTTCATGGTGAAAATTGGCTAGAACATGCAAATTGTTTTGGTGTTTCAATGGCCCCTCTTTGTTGGTGTCTAAAGAATTGACTAGAGAGGCATTGACAAAGAATACAAAACACCACTACATATTATAATTCTACAATTCATATAGTTCATGTGAGAATTAGGGTAACTAGGTCACCAAAGTTGCTAGTTTAAGGTTGTAGTGTGCCATGGTACTAGTTTACAGATCTAGTAGGCTATGTTACTAGTTTAAGGTTGTAGATGACTATTGAAAGCACACTCAATTGTTGATGATTATTGGCTACATGTAGTATGGATTTAGATAGGAATGATTGACTAGATTGGCCATCCCATTCTCATTTTATGTCCACTATTTTGAAAGTACTATTTCCATAGGCTCTGTTGATAAGAAAGGACCCTTACTGATTGGCTGAGAATTTATCTATGTGATTGTGAATGGCCTTAAGGACTAAGTCACCGTCATTGATATTGTGCATGTTCAAGCTATAGTGATGCTATTGCTTCTGCCTCTCTTGATAGTGTTTGATGTGAGCAAGCACTTGCATATGTTACTCCTCCACTTAATCCAGGGTTGTCATCTATGACTCCTTATTCTACTCATTGTTGATGAAGTCACTCAAGGCTATTCAAAGCAAATAACTTCAGAAGCATAAACGAGGCTATAATGGATCATACTAGTTGCCATGCAATAGGTTATTTTGTATGCCCATAGTGCATGGACAAGCTACTCATACCACTTGCATTTTTTTTTGTTGAGTATCTTTTTGAGTAAGTTGATAATGACCTTGTTGCTTACTTCTACTTGTCCATTGCCTTGAGGGTAATAGGGTGATGAGAAAGAAATATTTCATTTATTGGCTACTAAATCATGGTTTATTATTTGTAGCTATGGTCATGTGTATGCTAAAATGAGCTAAAATGTTATCTAGGATGAATTTGCAAACTTTTTTAGATGTAGTTTTCCTTAGGGGAGTAGCCTAAACCAACTTTGTAATGTATTCAGTTGTAGTGATGATGAAGCTATGTCCTACAGAAGACTTAGGTGTTATGGTTCCAACGATATCCAACCCCCATCATTGAAATGATGATGTTATTTAAGTGGTATGTAGTTTATTTGGTGATACATGTATAATTTTTTTATATTGTTGGCATGTGTCACACCACTTAACCTTTTGCAAGTAGTCATTTTTCATATGGGGCCAATAGTGGCCTAACCACCTAATCTAAGCAACCATAGCTCTTAGTCCTATATGTCCTCCATAAACACCCTTGTGAACCTTCTCTAAGACTACTCTGGCTTCAATTTTTCCTAATCACTTTAGGAGTGTGCCATCATAGGATCATTAAAATAATTTATTATCACCTATGATGACATAATACTTCAATCATTTATGTATAGCATCCTCCTAAGCAAAGGTTAGGAATTGTGAGGATTTGTCATGCATAAGGTAAAATTTGATATTATCATACCACTCCTTAGGAGTAGTATAAATAATGGCCACAGAGGTATCCTTAGTGTTTTTCATGATGGAAGTAGCATAGTCCATATTTAAGGTGGGTAACTTCCTAAACACATCTGAAGTCACACTAAGGGATAATCTTGCGATTTCATTGGCTATGACATTCTCATTTTGAGGTATGTGTTGCATATCAAGGTCTATGAATTGTTGTAACAATTGCTTCCTTATGTTACAGTACGGTTGTAAGTGTTTGGATTTGCATTCATAGACTTTAGTTACTTTTTTAATCACGAGTTGTAAATTGCCTTTGATCACTAAGCATCTAATTCCTAGGTCATGAGCTGCCATTATCCTTTTGATCAAACCTTCATACTCCACTATCTTATTGGTACATGGAAACTCAAAACCATGGGTGAAAGGTCAGATTCTGCTAGATGGAAATGTTATGATGGAAGTGGCACTAGACCCATGGGCAATTGACGCTTTGTCAAAGTGCATGGCCACCTTATAACCCTCAGGTACTTGGATAATTATGTTAGTATGCTCATTATAAATGTTAGGATCTATGGGTGCATGGTCATCGACAAATGAAAGAGTGAGTTGTGTAGCCATAGCTTGACTTTTTATCAAGGATTGAGAGACATAATGAGGTCAAACTCTATGGTTAAGGATTTCCATCAAGCTATACAACTACTTTAATAGATGTTGGTTACTATGGCCCTAAGTATGTTGTCTTTGAAAATGACATTAACTTGGCTTCTAAGAGGTAGTATCTCGACTTCATCAAAGACAAGAATAATGCTAGAAAATACATCTCCACTTTAGTATATTGAGTTTCATGGGCAACTAACGCATGGCTAAGGTAGTATATAGGAATTTTTACTCCATCATAATGTTTTTGATAGAGTATAAAGGAAATGGATGTATTAGAGATGGCAAGATAAATGTAAAATTTTTTACCCTCTTGTGGAGGATAGACTATCACCAGTTGTGTCAACTCTTGCTTAAGGTTTTCAAAGGCCTCTTGGCATTGAGCTGCCCACTCATAGTAAACTCCTTTCTTAAGAAAGTGTTGCATGGGCTATAACTTATCCATAAGCCTAGTGATAACCCTAAAAATAAACTATAATCTACCTTGTAATCCTTGAAGCTCTTTAAGGGTGGTAGGTGCTACTAATTTGGATATGGCCTTAACCTTATTAGGATCAATGCATATCCCTACTTTAGAGACTACAAAGCCAAGAATCTTTTCGGTCTTAACACTAAGGATGAACTTCTTAGGATTGAGCCTAAGCTCATATTTGAGGAATCATTTAAGCATAAGATCTAGGTCATTAGTAAGGTCATTGGTCATCTTGGACTTAATGACTATGTTATCTACATAATCATTAAGTAAACCTAGCATGTAATCAATGAATATATAGGTCATAGCTCATTAATAGGTTGCTATGGCATTATTAAGGCCAAATGACATCATAGCATAGAAAAAGGTACCTCATGGGGTCATAAAGATCATGCTAAGTTGGTGCTCTAGGTTTATGCTAATTTATTTATATCCTAAGAATCCATCCATAAAGGATAACAAGGCATGTCAAGTTGTAGTATCGATAAGTTGATCAATACTAGGTAAAGAGAAGTCATCCTTAATAGTCACTTTATTTAGGTCTTGAAAATCAATGCAAATATGGATGCTACCATTTTAGGGACTACCACTATGTTGGATACCCATTTTGGAAAGTTGACAGCCCTATTGAAACTATCTTGGTAGAGCTTTGATATTTCATCATGAACTACTAGGGAAAATTAGGTCTAATTTTGTGCACATTTTTCATAAATGATCTAAAGCAGGGATCTAGTATGATGTTTTGCCAGAATAGACATGGATATAGGCCTAGCATATCTTCATATTACTAGGCAAAGAGCTCAACATTATTTTGTGGGACCTTGGTAATGTCTTAAGCATAATGAGGTTCTAGTGGGAAACTTAGTTTAAGGGCTTTCTCCTCACCACTATGTGTTGTGATGAGAACCTCAACCAAAGAGTCTTCAATTATGTCATCAACCTCTAAGTCAAAGGTTTCTATATTAAGTCTATATGGTATACTAGACTATTAGGCTCAAGATCTAGGCAATCAAGGTCAATAATCCATTCAACATCATTATGAGATCCATGTAGACACAAATGCAAACTAATTTCTTCCAAGTATTCATACTTTGATCCTGCATGTCAATCAAAAGCATATTATGTGACCTAGGTAAAAGTGAATAAATAATGCTAAAATGATATAAAATTATGCAAATATAGGTAAATCTAAGGCAAACAAGGCCATCTAAGGTGACAATGAGATAGGTACAATTTGACAAAGTACCATAATGGTCAAATAAGGGAAAATATAAGAAATAGGCTACAAATGATCAACCAAGGCCACAATTTCTCTAGCTTTAGGCCTTAGTGGGCCATGATGCCAACTTAGATTCTCTATGGACTATGATAATAGTTTAATATCTTAGCAAGCCATGGTCACATGATCTCATATGGTGGTTAGGGAAGGTTAAAGTCTACTATTTGATATCATTCCAAGGCCAAAAATGGTAAATAATGTTGTAATAAGATAAACAAAGAACATATAAGGTTGTATAAAAGGCCATAGAAGGTAAAAAAGATGAACGATGCAACATATGTCCAAAAATAATCTAAAATACTATGTAATAAGGAAACAATCAAGCAAAACAATCCATATATGGTAAAATTTGGCTAATATAGATTAAAAATGGCTAGGTTTTGCTATTTTTAGGCCTTAGTGGACCATGTTTTGAGGCTAAAAGGATATTAGATGAGTTTGGGCATCAATTAGGGCTATTTCTAGTTCTTTTGGACCTAAAAATCAAGTGTTTTGAGGCTTCCATGTTGGGCTCAACATGGAAATAGGGATCCTTAGTATAAAACCAAAGGAAACTAGGTTTTTGGATGTTCAAAGGTCCAAACATAAGCTTCAGTACCTTTCCAAGAAGTGTAGGATTAGATCCATCGAAATTGGACACTTCAAAGATTTGTAAAGGGAAAAAGTTAGGTTTTGGAGTCTTCCTCCCCTATTTTCATGTTGGCTAGTGTAGAAGAAAGGGGGTCAAACATGGTGAAATAGGTAGTTGGAACCTAGATTTGAAGGTTGTACATACCTTGGCTTTATTTTGAGGTAGTTTGTGTTGATTCTAACTATCAAAACATGTCAAAATGGTGTCCCATCCTTTTCCCATACTTAGCATACTATCCTTAGCATGGAAGAATGGGTGACACCTTTTGTGAATTTAAGGTTGTTTAGAAGCACTTTGACTAGGTTTTAACACCCCTAATATTGTAGATTTCAATTTTGCAGGTTTCTAGCTAATTTTGAACATGTTTAAAGGTGGTTTAAGGGTACTTAAGGTCTTAATCACATTTTTCCATGCTACACAAGTTATTTTGGGAATGGATTTTGGAGATTGAAATGAAGTCAAACAAGCAGAATCTTAAGGCTATGAAGTCCTCGGTTGCTTTGGCATGGATCTTTGGCTTCTGGAAGTGTCATCTTCTCACCAAAAGTTGAAAAGTAGCTTTTTCCATTTGTTACAACATTACATGAGTTTCCCTAGCATGAAAGAGTTAAAAAACCTAGTTCTAGGCCAATTTGGATCATAATAGACCATGCATGTTAGCCTCTAGAGTTGCTAGGGCCAATGACTATGCCTCCATGTCAATATTTGGTAGTTTTGAGTACTTTGAAGTGATATATTGGCTTCAAAACTTTTTTCACATTTTTGGTAGGAAGTGCAAAGTGAAAAACTAGGAACAACCATTTTTTGTTCATCTAGTATCAATTTTGTAAGGTTCAAGGGCTCTAATGACTACTAACAAGGTTCTAGAGTGCATGTAAGGTCATTTGACTCTATTCTAAGATATTTAGAAGCTTAAAACTAGTTCTTCCTTTTGTTTCCATGTTGGGAAAGATGGAGTGAGGGATTCCCAACATGAAATAATTCTAAATCCTATATTTAGGTTAAATTTGACCTCAATCTACTATGTGTGTAAACCTCCATGGCTTTTAGGATTGAGGGCTAGGGTTGGGAGCTAAGGCTGGTTATTTTGAAAGTATTCTAGGTGTATTTTAAGCTTACCCTCATTTTTCCATGCTAGGGATGGTATGATTAATGTAGAAAAATAGAGGGAATGAGAATTTTATGTTTTTTCATCATTTTTGACCATGCATGTAGGTCTCTGAGGTTACTAGTGATGATTATCAATGCTTGGTGTGAAAATTTCACTCTTTCAAAGGGTTCCACATGGTTTTTGAGCTTCACACTCTTTTTCCATGCTTGGGTTTCCATGCTTAGCATGAACAATTAGGGGAAAAGGTTTTCTCACTTCTTAGGATCAATTTTTACTACTTTTAAGGTCTTAAGGTGTGCAGACGAGGTTCTAGGACACTAACAAGGCTTTTTGGTGTTCATTTAAGGTCTTTGAAGTTTATTTTGAAGTCCCCAAAAATTTATCCCCTTTCTTCCATGCTAAGTAGCATGGAAGAGGTGACTCTTAGCATGGAAGAAATTAGGGACCCTAATTTTTACCTTTTTTATCATTTTAGGCTATCCATGCAAGCTTTTAAGGTTGTTGGCATTGATTGTTGATACCTGATGTCCAAACTTAATTGTTTCAAGTGCTATTAAGTAGTTTTTGAGCTTCCCCAATTTTTCAATGGTGGGGCTTCCATGCTTAGTGCTGAAAATTAGGAGAATATCCTTTTAGATTTTATGGTCAAATCAAGTTATGGATGAGTGTCCATAGGCTTGCTAGTACTATCATTTGTGTCTAAGGTCAAAATATGATCATCTTGAAGGTAGCAAGAGGGTTTATCAGTTTCCACTTCCATTCATGCTAAGGGTGGAAGGCTGAGTATGGAAGAGGTATCCCCCAACCAAGAAATTTAGATCTAGGCTAGATCGATAGCTAATCGACCATGCATGTCAATCTGTAAGGTTTTCGAGGTTGTCAGTCAATGCTAAGTGTCAAGATTCATTAGTTTATAGAATTCTAAGGGCCACATGTAGTCTTCACTCTTTATTACATTCTAGTCATGGTGGACCCACCATGGATGAGAGGGGGATGGTAGTTTTGTACCATATTTGACCACTTTTGAGGCTTTTAGAAGCTCCAAAGAATTTTAGTAGGATCTAGGGGTTATTGGGCTTCGAACAATGGCTTCTTGCTAGTTAATTTAGTTTTTTTTTTGACTTCCCCCATCCATCCATGTTGAGGGTGAGATGCTTATGGTGGATGAAGCCTACCCCAATGTAGAAATAGCAAAATCCTAAAATTTCAACCAATTTTGACTAGGTTTGACTAAGATTGGAGGGATTCTAGGACTATTGGAGATGCTTGGAGGGGTTCTTAGTCATGTGAGGCCGACTTTGAGGTCAAACCTAGGCTAGATGGGTGTTTGGGGGTTAATAATGGATAATAACTCCTTATTCCACTTTAGGAACTATTTCCTTAGTGTGGAAATCCATGGTTTCTAGCTTCGTTCATGTCTCATTCACTTTTGGGAACCTTAGATTGAAAAGATAGGCTTTGATTACTACAAATATAGAAATAGTTGTATTTTAATGAATTTGTAAAATGGGAGACATTTGTCAATGCTATACATGACATCCCTCATATGAATGTATGGGAGTTAAGGTTGTAATATGTTCTAAGTATCAAAAGTAGAAAAAAGGCTCAGCATTGATGTAATTTTTGTTGAGAGAGAAGGTGTAGGATGGGGCCCATAATCCAAAAGTTTAAAATTTTGAAAATTTAAGTTGTTTTCCATCCATAATCAACATGAACTATATTTTCCTTTAGTGCACTTGGAGTTATGGTGCATTGAATTAGCAGATGGGGTTTTAAGGTGTGTGTTTAGGTTTTAGATGAGTTTTATATGTTTAGATTTTCTAGGTCTTGACCATAACTATCATTCTAAAAAAACACATTTGAGGAGAGATTTGATAGATTTTTTTGTGGCCAAAGAAATCTGACTTCACCATGGAAGCCTTCCATCCTTTTAATACTTAGTGTAGAACCTTCATCCTTTCTCCATTTCTAGCTACACCTAGCATTGAGCATATCATGGCCCCAAAACAATGTGGAGGAAAGAGTAGTAACCCTATGATTCAGAAGGTGGATGAATTTTATTGGGAGCTAGAAGAAGTATCCAAGCCAATCTCCATCCAAGCTTCTTCTACTGCTACTCTAAGGTAGGTAGTTCTACCTATTTTTGCCTTTATTTTCTATGGGTTTTCTAGNAGGTAGGTAGTTCTACCTATTTTTGCCTTTATTTTCTATGGGTTTTCTATTTTTTCTTGTTTCCTATGTGGTAAGGCCATTTTTTCCAGATCTACTATGATGGAGGAATTAAGATGGAATTATAATGAAATACCATCTCCTATTTTGGCTGCTTCCATGTATATCTATAGTTTTTTTGTTGCTATAGCTTTTGTAGATTTGATTTTGAAAATAGGGCTTGTTGTTTCAGGCCTTTTTCCCAAACTTTTGGGGTGTGGCCATTTTCTCAAATCTAGGACTTAGGATTTGTTAAAATTAAGTTTTAATAAAATACTACCCCATTATTTTGGTGTATATTTGAATAGGTTTCAATGGCTTTGGCTATTTTGACTGTTTCCATGGCTATATGAAGTCTAGGTTTTCAAGTTTTTGAAGTTTTGACATGAAAAAGAAAGAAATTTTATGTATTTTTTAATGGGAGAATGGTTGCACATTTGTGAAATTGAAGCTTATCAATTTATATCCCTTCATTTATACTTTGAAATAGATCTTGTCTGGTTTAATTTGGATTCATAACAATGAAGTTATGGTTGTTTTTCTAATGTTACGTAGTTAGGTTGTTTGTGCCTCTTTTGTAATATCATATACTTTTGCATTTTTTTGGTCATTTTCTTATTATAGATGAGTAGGATTTGGATTTAGATTTCTAGTAGAGGTAGAATCACTTTGATTAGGCTTAAAATGAATTTTCTACCAATTCTTTCCTAAGCATGTATAGTAAGGATGTTTGTGCCATTTTTGGATTACAATTCAAATCAATGAACTCTTTTTGCATAAGAGAAAAATGTTTTGAATTTTTTCTAAGCATGGATGCATAATTAATTTAAGCTTTTAAATAGTTGTGAAATTACTCTTTTTGGAGCTCAAACACATTTTTGGTGAATTTTTTAACAACCTTGCAAAAAAATAGGTTAATGATGTTGGCTATGATTTTGGCTAAATTTTCATTATGTTTTATGCATATATATTTACATATTTTTGGTTATAATGGTCATGGTTCTAAGGTTCATACTTTTAGGATTATGTTTGTAGTGGAAACATTGAAATCATAGCCCAAATGAATTTTTAATGAATTTTTGGCTATGGTTGTGTGAATAGGAAAAAATTATGGTTCTACCACATTACTCATTTGGAAATGGATGTGGTTGATATGTATAACTTATGTTTTTCTTTTGTCAACATGTAGAAATAATGCTTAAATTTTTTTTTCAAAACAGTAAAAGCTTTTTCTATTTCTAGCAAGCTTTTACTATCGCTACATGATTTCCTCTAAGTTTATGATGCTTTTTCTAAATTTGTGCTTTGTTTAGATGTTTTTTTCAAAATTATGCATGATTTGCATAATTTAGATTTTTCTTCTAAACTTTGTGCATAGTTTAGATATTTGTTTCCAAATTTATGCATGCTTTGCATAATTTAGATGTTTTCTCTAAATTTATGCATAATTTAGAATAAGACTTAGTTTTGGGCTATAAAATTTTGGGTACAAAGGCTATAAAATATGGTAATAATGTTTTTATGGAATTACTTAAGCTAATTTAGAAAAAATATCTTACAAATTTTTACAAAGGCTAATTTCACCTTTGACTAGATGTTTTGTCTAAATTTGCTAAGTGTTTCCATAATGTAAGGCTACACAAGGTTGTAATAATGTTTTTGTTCGTGATCGTTTGGGACGCGACCGCCAACGAGTGTCCTCGAATAGGATTTAGTTGCCTGCTAGTCTCTGGTAGCACCAAGGCCCAGATACCTCCAAATAGACTCAGTAGTTAATGTGAGTATGTGTGTGTGCTGTTGCAGTGTGAAATTGTGAAAAAATGAAACGATTGCGTTATGTGTATACTATAGATGACTTATCTTAAAGAGATTCAGCCAAGTTTGCCAAGTACTGTGAGTTGTTGAGAGTTCCTATTTTGTTCAATTTCCTAATCTATGTGGTCCTTATAATACCTACTTTTAAAAAATAAAATTTTGCAAAAACATTTGGCACAACTCCACAAATGTACTCTTAATTTTCCCCATAGAAAGAGATAGTTCCACAAGAAAACTAGAAATAGAGCAAGATTCGATGGAAATAGACAGAAAAAAAAGCAGATTTGTGTAGACCTCAAATATTTGAATAAAGTGNCTTCAAAAGACTTGACAATTTATGATTGAAATACCATGGAGATTCACTTTAAAGATAAAAAGAAGCTATTTTTGTCCCATCAAAATACCAAAGATTTTCTGAACCCTCTTGATTATTGAATCGTTCAACGGTATGACTACAAGCAGAGGCTCTCTTACAACGATCTCAATAGCAATTCTTATACATTGCACAATAATAAAATTTACTACTAAAATGATCTTAAGGCTTTTAAACAAAAGCGCTTCTATGGAAAAATTTTAATAGAAATTTTCTATCGGGCAACAAGAACAATAAGAGCAATCTAAAAATCCCAAAATTACATGCCAAGGATGATACTATCTAAACCACTAGCTAGACAATTTAAAAGAAAATAAAAATAAAACATAACTATTTCTTTAGCAAGTCATCTTACCAGCAATAGTTCACAATTTCTTCTTACAAGCTCTTCCTGGAATCCAAAGTGTGTCTCCAAGTGAGAGCTCAAGTGCTAGGTAGTAGCCTTCCAAAGTGTGATGTATTAAATTAATTAGTAGACCATTTAAAATTTTATTTTTGATGAACTACAGCTCTGATTTACCAGCATCGGCCCAAAATATCTCTAACACCTGTCTCAGTGTGCCTTTGTGTCTTTGTTGCCACGTTTTGTGGACTAGTATGCGATATCGAATTCTTCAGTGTCGGGCATGGCTGTTGTTTTGGATTGTAGGTTCCAGGGTGAATGAAATTTGTGATTACCATTTTTCACCACCTAAAAAATTTGAAATGCGTTCCTTGTGAAAGGCCAAGCTTGTTTGGTGAGGTTGTAGCTGGAGAATCCCTGCAAAAATGTATTGCAACTCACGACGGTGGTTGGATTTGCTGAGGATTTATTTTTCAGAAACGTTATGAGCCATGGAGGCCCCTTTTTGAGGCACTGGTTACAGGAAAGGGTAAGGTAAGTTACGAAACGACCCTGCAACTACCCAAAAATTGTTTGTGCAGTGCACATCTTGCAAATCTTTCTGAGAGCGTCTGTGATGGCGGTAAAGGCACAAGTTTGAAACAGAAACCCAAAACTGAAGATTTCGTTACTGAAATTAAAAGAATTGCCACCACGAAGTTCTGATGGGTAGCAACAACCTTAGGGGCTCCTCCTGTTGTGGGAAAGTTTTTATTATGACAAGGGTTTGGGTTAATGTGTTGACAGGAATCGCACTATTTCTTCCAACGAGTTGAGAAGGTGTAGCACTGCAGGACCATGATTTCAAAGAAATTTAGGGCCTTTTCCTATTCTGCATCACTTCGTTTCTTCTTTCTCTACGTTTCTTTTGCAGATTCGAAACCTTCTGCAGTTATGCGTGTCTAAACCAGGGTCGTGATTTGAATGTGTTTTCAATGGAGAAAATTCAGAATACAGGCCTACATCATTTATGAAATGATCTCTATTTTTTGGTTTCACTATTTTCACTTCTTCATAGATTTCAATTCATATCTTCTCCATTTCTGTAACTCTCACCCTGGGCAACCTTTGAAGCTCAAACCAACATTTCTTCATATTAAAAATTTTATTGTTTATTCCTTCAAACCTTATCACTACCTCCTTGAGAGACTAAAAAGATGTTGTGGTAGTATATCCTCTCTCCTTTTTTTAAAAAAAATATATTTTTGGACTATTGTATGTAGAAACATGATTATTCCTAGTATTCTTTATTTTCCACACCAATATTCCATTTTGGGCCACCCCCTAAATTCCATACTAATGATATGAAATAACACATTCACATCCTCCTACTCTTACAATAATGTTCAAGATGAGTCTTATTGTTCCATAGAATGGTCATATGTGCCAACAGTTTTCTTGTGGAATTGCTTAGAATAATTTAGGAAAATTGCTTAGAGCTTTTTACAAAGGCTAATTTCACCTCTGACTAGATTTTTTGTCTAAATTTTCTAAGTAATTCTAATAGGTCAAATTATTTTTTTATTTGCTTCATGTAGTGTCTTTTTGAGACCTATCCTTATCATAGTGGAGTTGGTTAATATCTTGTGCTACACTGGTCATCCCAAGACCAATACCCCACCACATGACATGCCTTTCAAAAAGCTCCCATTGTGGTTCCAACTTGGGACAAGGAACTTCCTTGCCTACCTCCTTAGGAACTTTAGTGTGATGCTATGATCACACTTGTCCATTGTAATGACGGAAAACATCGGCAGCTGGAAAATACCGACCGAGTTTCCGGTGTACACAGTTTTAGCCACGGATCCACACGAGGGTTATGCTGGAGAAAGTGAATCCGTGGTGCCCTGAACGGTCTTGTCGATCAGACAGGGACTTACGGGTCAGTAAAACAATGCAAAGTGCGTAAAAAGAAAGCGATCTGGTTCAAGGCGTCGTAAAACGAGGGGAAAACGATGTAGACGGATTGCAACGGTGATAATGCTAAACACGATGAAAGGAGGTTGACATAAGAGAAGCTCGTAGCTTCAAGATCTACGCTTTGATTTAAAAATGTATATTTCATATGAGAAATTACACTGGGGAATCCCCGGTTATAGGATGTGAAACAAGCACAAAACAACAAGCAAACGGTCTAAACAGAAGTCCGATCTACCTCCTGGGCTAAAGCTAAGATGCAAGGCAGGCCAAGCTTTGACGTCTACCGATCAACTATTTCTGATTGATAGAGTCTTTTCAGTAGAACGATAACTCCTGTCACCAGTGCTCAAAGCGAACTGTACTCTGCTTCGGCTGTAAGGTGATAATGTCCACGATTGCCAAAGCGCTATTCTCTGTATCTCTACTCCAAAGTGCTAAGTGCTCTGGTTCTCAGAAATATGCTTTTGCTTCTCTAATTTGCCCACCTTTGTATCTCTGTCAACTGAGGTATTTATGGGCTGCGATGCTTCGCAAAAAAGGCACAACCCTGATGACGTGGGTCCCGGATATTGCGGGTCCTGTTGGTATGACCATTTTAAGTCAGACTGTGACTACGCACAACACGCTCGTTTGCGTGTTGTGCGTGTGAAAAGCAGGCACATGCTGAGCACGCTTTAATTGCTTTCAGGCTGTATTACGCTCATTCGCATTGTGTTGCGTGTATGAGCGTAATCTGGTGTAGAAACAATAAGCTCAACATTGTTTTACGCTCACTACGCAACTGCGCGTAACAAAGCGTAATTAATGTACAACGTACGCTCCCTACGCAGCTGCGCGTGGTGAAGCGTAAATAATGTACAACTTACGCTCACTACGCAGCTACGCGTGGTGAAGCGTAAACAATGTATAACTTGAATGATAACATATGCAATGGTATGCACCACCGCGTAATGAGCGTAAAGACAAGTTAATCATGCACCATGAGAAAAAAGCATGAAACTATTGCGCTTCTCTAAACTCTGCCTTTGACTATTTTGGAGCTTATTACGCTCATTACGCTGCCGTGCGTAATAGGGTGTAAACTTGTCCTAGAACAAAGCTGATGCGCGCTCTTACTTGAACTACGAATCTTTAGCTGAGGCCGACTCGTAATTTTCACGGTGTTTCAATGGCCCCTCTTTGTTGACGGTTGGAGGGCTTACCCGAAAGACGTCGACAAAGAATGCGAAACACCGAATTGGCAAAAGTAAGAACAACGTTCATCCATGGCTACTCAAGTGTTTCCCTGTCAACATGGAAGAGCAAGACTGGCAGGTATGGGAGATAAAGGGATATAGCTGGAAACAGGTTCGGGGAAGATGCAAAATGCGCTATAGATGGTAGGGATATGAAATACGCGGTCAACAGGAATGCTTTCAGACGAGCGTATCGTGTCAACCTGAGGTTTCTCTGTTACCGATTATTGTAGGAATGCGTGCAAAAGGAGCGTTGTGCATCACTTTTTACGATGTCTCTGCTAACGTGAGTGCGGCAAATGAATGCTTGCGTATGTGGGTTTTGCGTATGGAAACTGGGTGGTGGGGATGGAGGAAACAAAAGTTAAGGGTAGAATTGTGCAATGGATAGACATGCAGAACTACGTGGTTAGGAAAACCTGAGCAGCCATTTCAACATGCTGTTGTACTTCACCGCTCAGGTGGAACGCACCTTTGGATGACATCCTCCAAGGTAAGTAACCTGCAACCACAAAAGAAAATAGAGGATACCATTGCTCATGAACCAAAGGCGAGGCTCTTGAAACCAATGCTATCTGATGTTAGATAAATGGGCTGTAAAGAAGGAGCCGGAACACGTGGGCGGAGCCGCCAATCCTGATGATTTGGCTCTGCATATCTTCGCCAAAAGGCACCAGACACAGTGCAGCTAACTGCCTGCACCAGGAACCGGCCAGATGAATCTGAGAGGCCGGTGTCCGATAGCGATGATTGGCGGAGATTCCCGAGGCCGTGACCGTCGAGGATTTCGTCGGGGCTCCAACTGGCGAGGCTAAACTCTCAGAGGTGGCACCACTGCGGTGGGTGCGGTGGCGGCATCTCTGAGGGATCAGTAAGATGCCTCTTTGCTTATCCGAGGAATCAGTAGGATGCCAGTGGGGTGGCGACACTGGGATTGTTGTAGTATCCCACCTCATTTTTTATGCAGCTGTACAAGAATGATTACGCTCGCTTGGACATGGCAGCGATTTGTACACCCTAGTTTTAAGTCCTGGTAGACTACTATTACTAGTTTTAAGTCTCAGCAGACCATGGTCCCAGTTTAAAGTCTGGGCAGACCGAGAGACGCTAGTTTCACGTCGTAGTGGACAACGGTAAGGCTGGTTTATGGTCTCAACAGACCGTGCTGTGGTTGTCAGTTTTATGTCATGACCCAGGGATAGATCTGTGCTGGTTTTACGTCTCAGCAGACGGCTATTTAACTGTGCCAGTTTAGCGACGTGGCAGACGCATGCAAAAGATGCCAGTTTTTCGTCTTGGCGGACCTGTACAACACTGCCAGTTTTACGTCGTAGCAGACGATTACCACTTGCCAGTTTAGCGTCGTGGCGGACACGTGCAAGGCATCCCAGTTTTATGTCGTAGCGGATGATCAGTGCCAGTTTTATGTCATAGCGGACGATCAGTGCCATTTTTCATCGTAGCGGACGATCAGTGCCAGTTTTACGTCGTAGCGGACGAATACTATCATACCCGCTGTCGACATTGTAGATGTTGTTAGATGAAATACCGCTTCAAGTATACATGATTTACAGGGTTTGCTAATTCGTTGTCGTTGCCATACGCGTTGACCACCAAGAAAGGGCCTTCCCAGTTTGCAGAGAACTTGCCTACTGGTTCACGCACAGCCTTGAGAACAAGATCTCCTTTCTTGATCGGGCGCTATTGCAGGTTGTGGCGGTGTTTCCGATGCTGTTTGTCTTGATATTTTTCAATCGTATCAAGAGCCTGAATCCGCTTCTCTTCCACTAAATCCAGATCCATTATCCAAGCCTTGGTGTGTTGAGCCTCATTTATAATGGTAGAGAGGACCATTCTCAGAGAAGGAATTTGCAATTCAAGAGGTAGCATTGCTTCAGATCCGTAAACCAAGCTATAGGGTGTACTACCTGCAGCTATCCTACACATAGTACGATACGCCCATAGCACATAGAGGATCTGTTCGTGCCACTGCCTTTTGTTGCCGTCGAGCATTTTCTTGAGCAAATTGATGACTATTTTGTTTGATGCTTCAGCTTGACCATTCGCCTGTGGGTAATAGGAAGAGGAAAAAGATTGTCTAATGCCTAGGTTTTCACAGAAGGATTTGGTATCTGCGCTACTAAACTGTGGCCCATTGTCGGTCACAATAGTCATTGGGAGACCAAATTTGGTTACTATGTTGTCCAAGATAAAATGGCAAACCTGTTGGGATGTGATTTTCCGCAGGGGGATAGCTTCTACCCACTTCGTAAAGTACTCAGTAGCGGTAATTATGAAGCTATGCCTTGCAGAAGATTTTGGAGTGATGGGTCCTATGATGTCCAGTCCCCATCGCTGAAACGGCCATGTTATCTGCGTTGTGTGCAATTCTGTGGGCGACACGTGAATGAGGTTTGTATGACACTGACACGTGTCACAAGTTTTAACCTTTGTCAGGAAGTCCCTTTCCATGTATGTCCAGTAGTATCCTAAGCGTCAGATTTTTAGGACCATAGCCCTTGGTGCTACGTGGCCGCCACACAGTCCCTCGTGAACTTCGCCGACTCTGTGTTGTGCTTGGTCTTTGTCAACGCAGGTAAGCAACACGCCATCAAAGGAGCGTCTACAGAGAGTGTTGTCTCCGATGATGACGTATTGCCTAGCCCACTTACTGTTTGCGTCTTTCTGTGCATGTATTAATGCAGGTGGTAGCTCACCCTGTAAAAGATAAGTTTTGATATTATCATACCATTTAGGCATGCTTCCCTCGATAAGAGATGAGATTTGTGTCGTCTGAATGATAGGGTCTGTGCAGTCTATAATCAATGCAGGGCAGGTGTTAAACAGGTGTGAAGGCACATGTAAAGCCAGGGTGGGACGTGTTGTCAGTCCGTGGGACGTGTTGGGCGTCGAAGGTCGTAAATCACCTCAGAAGATCTTTAGCCTGATCGCAGTAGGGCTGCAAATGTACAACCTTGCAGGCGTAGACTCCAGTGATTTGATTTATGACAAGCATCGAATCACCCCTAACCGCCAGGTGTTGTTCACCTACAGTTAGTAACCCCCTGAGGAGCCCCTCGTACTCTGCCACATTGTTCGTACAAGGGAAGGTCGATCGATAAGCGTGTAGATGCACATCCTCAGGCGATAGCGTAAGAACAGTGGCAGCACTACCGCCGCTGGCAGTTAAAGCTCCATCGAAGTACAACGTTGCTTCGAGGCCTGTTGAGACAGGGCTTAGCGTATGTACATGTTCATTCGGGAACTCTGGCTCTATGGTTGCATGATTGTTAATCGGTGAAGTTATTAACTGGTCAGCTATCGCTTGGCCCTTCATGGATGATTGGCCAATATAGTGCAGATCAAATTCCTCCATGATAGCCTTCCAGTGAGCTATTTTACTACTCTTGTATAAGCTGTGCGTAATGGCTCTAAGGATGTTGTTTTTACAGATGACGTTAACTTGACTACGAAAAAGATAATGCCTACATTTCTTGAGCGTAAAAACTAATGCTAAGTAATTACGCTCGATGTCGTTATATCTCATCTCGTACGCACATAGAGCGTGGCTCAAGTAGTAGATGGGCATTTCCGACCCATCATCCCCTTTTTGACAAAGCAACGCTGCTATTGCTACGTCCAAAGTTGCGAGGTAAATGAAAAAAGGCGAATCCCTTTGTGGCAGGAAAACCGTTGGCAAATGTTGCAGTTCTTGTTTTAAACTGTCAAACGCACGCTGGCAATCATCGGTCCATTTGAAATTAACCCCCTTTTTCAGCAAGTGTTGCATAGGGTGTAACTTATCGGTTAACCTTGAAATGAACCGGCGTATAAACTGTAAGCATCCCTGCAACCCGCGTAATTGCTTGAGGTCTGTGGGAGGTGTTAACTCGACAATGACGTTGACCTTATCAGGGTCAACTCATATGCCAGTTTCCGATACCACAAACCCCAGCATGCGTCCGGTTTTGACTTTGAATACGCACTTCTTTGGGTTAAGCCGGAGCTCGTGTGTGGAGCATCTTTTAAGGACTAAATCCAGGTCCTCTGAATGATCTTCCGACTTCAAAGATTTCATGGCTATGTC
>MNCI01023772.1:58771-82090 GCA_015680685.1 Gnetum montanum | reverse complement strand
TCCCCTTGACTTGAACCCGTGCTCCGTTGAATGATTTTACGCAAGCTGTCGTCATGGGAGTGATCTGGTCGACCAATCCCAATCTATCCACGATGGGATAGGGAACGACGTTAGCAGTTGCACCATCATCCACGTGTACCCTCCGGATCCGGTACTGGCCGACCTGAATGGCAATGAACATGGGCTCAGTCGTTACTTAACCTTTCTCCGGATCATCTTTGATAGACTCATCCAGGAAGGTCAACGAGGTAGGCTTGGGTTGTTCAGCTTCAGAAGGAAACATGATAGTGTGTATCGCTTCCTCTTCCTCTGGAAGGCTGGCATCCACTGATATAGACGTCAACATGCATACCATAGCCTCACGGTGTTCTCGAGAAGTCATCAGTAGGTCGTATAGGATCAGCGTTGTGTTCTTTTGCTTGAGAGCTTGTTTGACCTGCGTGAATGCATCGAGGAGGTCCTTCTCTCAGCAGGGTTGTTTATCCCCCTTTTCCTCCTCCATTCGGCCCAAAAGACGGATCTCTCGAGGCGTAGTGGTGTCAGTGGGGGGGTCATTCTTCTTCCTACCAAGAGAAGGTGGCTACGTTTTTGTACCTTTGGCATGCTTCTGGGGCATAGTCATAGGCACCGAGGCCAGGGGCAAGGGCTTAGGGAAGCCGAGCGTAGGGTGGTCTTTTCCTGCGTTAATTGCGGTATTCTCCTCCTTTCACTTGGGAGTCAATGGCTGGTTGTTCTGGCTGGAGGTCTGCCCCTGCATGAGAGGGTCAGCCTATGGTTTTGGCACCCTAATAATGAAGGGTGCTCTCGGCATGGGCACGGATGAACCCGCGGCTTGGGTACTGTCGCGTGACTGATGGCGTGCTTGGGAAGGCGCCCGTATGATAAACGGTGGCCGTGAGATCCCACTGGCTGCCAAAGAAGTTGTTGGCCCCCTTGGTAAGCTGGCGGGCATGCGCAAAACAAAAGGCTATTTTGGCGGTTCCTTACGCTCACCGTCCGTACTCACTATAGTGATTGTATAAGGATCGTAACTTGTGTTCAACGGATCCTTGTATACATGCAGTGTTTGATTTTCCAGACGTGTGGGGTTACTTCTGTCTAGTTTTAGATGACCTTCGTCGATCATGCGTTGAATGTCGTCCTTCAACGCCCAACAATAATCCGTGTTGTGACCACACATCTGGTGGTAGTCACAGAAACGGTCCAGCCTAAAAGATCTCGGAACTGCTAGTTCGTTAGGTAGAGCTAAAGAAGGATCCTTTAACAGTTCACAGTGACGTCTGTGACACTTCAAGGCTTCCTCGGACACTTTCTTAGGTTGAATGTGTCCTGCCGCTAACAGTTGTTTCTGCAGTTCGGAATGTTTCACGGGTAAAGTCGCATATTTTGAACAATCTCTGCGCTCAAAATTTGGCTTTGGCTGGGGGGCCTGTTCAGGGGCAGCTGTGGCTTGGCTGGTGCCGACACCAACCGTGGCCTCAGGCGGTGCTGTTGTGGGTGCCTTCTTGTTCTTGTTTTTCGTGTTTTCAATCAGCGCAGCTACTGTCGTTGTCGTTGGCTTGCCTTTGTCTTTGGCTTTGCTGTGTGCATTTTTGTAGGTGACATATGCTGGGTCTTTGCTGGCCTCCGCAGCATCTTGGATGCTTCGGACCTGCGTGAAGGCCTGATGTATATTGCCAGGGGAAAGATAATACAGCTTAGACTTAATGAAGTCGTTGATTACTCCCTTGAATATAGCCAGTAGATGGGAGTCCGTGATCGAGTCGTGGATCTTATTCAAGGTAGCATTCCAACGCTGTATAAACTTTTGGACTGGCTCGAGCAGGTCTTGTTTCACCCCCATAAGCTGTTCCAACGTGACTTCCAGTTTCAGGTTGTATTTGAAACGGGTCACAAATTGAGTCAGCAGCTCTTCCAAGGTTGAAATGGAAGAGCGTGGGAAAGCTCTATACCAGTCTAAAGCCTTCCCTGTCAAAGACATCGTGAAGACTCGGATCAAAGTGTACGGCCACTGTTGCAACAACAAAGATTTAGATCTGAAGGTGGCCAGATGGGTGTTGGGATTCCCCTCTCCATTATACTTGGTGAAATGAGGGAGGGACATCCCTAGTGGCAACGACAGCACGGGGACCGCTGGATTGATCGGATCATCCTGATAGAAGTCCATGATCTGAATAGTATCAGATCCAGCAGTCTTGAGGCATCGAACCTCTTCGGTAAGCATCTGGATAAGCTGGAAAGCTTGATCTAGACCTGTTAACGGGGGTGTCTGTGCAGCAGGCACAGGAGGTTGGACTGGGCAGGGAGCCCTAGGAAACTGGAATGCAGGAGGGGGTTGGCTAACTGCTGGTGGAGCAGGGATTCCTGCAGGCTGAGGGGCCTGCAAAGACCACCATCCATCGGTCTGAGACGAGAGGTTAACTCCTGCTTGCTGCGTAGGATAATGGTAAGTATATGGAGGAAACACCTGCGAAAATTGTGCCGCAGGTCCGACCGATGGCTGTGCACCGTACACCGCAGACGGGTGGTGTTGTGTAGCAGGGTTGATCCATTGACTTGTTGCAAGGTTTTGAATAAAGGTCTACTATGGTACGACTGTGGTATTTTGCTGAGTTGGTGGGGGCGGGAACATTTGTGCTGAACGAGTTTTCGGTACAGTGTGAGCTTGTACTTGAGGGATGAAATGGGGCGTGGCGGTTTCCGGGACCACCGCCGGAATACTAATGACCTGTTGGGATGGACCCACCCCTGCATTATGGTGTGGTTGTTGTGCTTACAACCCAGATGGCTACGCCTTGGCCTATGGAAAGAGGGGGATTTGCGTCTGCGTTGTCGCGGCTATGTCAAGAGTGGTTACCTCTCCGTCGAAAGGGAACAACGGATTTACTTGTGTGTGGGACATCAGAGTGTGGAATGAATGCTCCGACAAAGCCGTGAATTCATCCTCCGCCTCTTCCCCATGCTGAGGCTCCACCACGGGTTGTGAAGTTTGGCCTCTGGCCATGACCAACTGTGCGATAATTTCGTGTTGTTATTCAGTCAATGGGATTATATTGTAGGCCTTCGGCTTAAAATCATAGCCCCCTCGGTGGAGCACCTCAAAGTTTCGCTTCGTCTCCAGCTCGGCTCGGCTAAGAGCCAGCCTCGCCTGGATCTTGACGCATATGAAATTGTATTCTTCAGGGGTTATAACCGTGAAGATAGGCTCTTTCCCCTGAAGTCTCAATGAACGGTGCAATGGTCCTTGAGGTCCTGTTGCACCAGGAGCGGGTCCTATGACCACCGTAGGATTCACAGGTGCAACACCCAGATCAGTAGCGATCATGGCGGTTGTGTTTGAGTAAAAGGAATCCATTGATCAATGAAGTTGAGAATAACTGATAATCGGATCTAAAAGAAAATGGCTGGCAACACAAAGCACAAAAGGCTTTCTACCCTGTAGGATTTCAAAGAAATCGTCCTTGCGACCGATCTACACCACACGATTGACCGTAGACTTCCCTAGAGGTATTACGTCTATGGTTTAGGGTATGGATCTCTGACAGGGTTACCCGAAATATTCGGATCGGAGCCTGAAGGACATCCTTCTAGCGCCAGAAAACTATAATGTCGAAAAACTTCGGTAGCTGGAAAATACCACCCGAGTTTCCGGCGTACATAGTTTTAGCCACGGATCCACGCGAGGGCTATGCTGGAGAAAGTGAATCCATGGCGCCCTGAACGGTCTTATCGATCAGACAGGGAGTTATGGGTCAGTAAAATAATGCAAAGTGTGTAAAATGAAAGTGATCTGGTTCAAGGCGTCGTAAAATGAGGGGAAAAAGATGTAGACGGATTACAACAATGATAATGCTAAACACGATGAAAGGAGGTTGACATAAGAGAAGCTCGTAGCTTCAAGATCTGCGCTTTGACTTAAAAATGTATATTTCGTATGAGAAATTACACTAGGGAATCCCCGGTTACAGGATGTGAAACAAGCACAAAACAACAAGCAAACGGTCTAAACAGAAGTCCGATCTACCTCGTGGGCTAAAGCTAAGATGCAAGGCAGGCCAAGCTTTGACGTCTACCGATCAACTGTTTCTGATTGATAGAGTCTTTTCAGCAGAACGATTACTCCTGTCACCAGTGCTCAAAGCGAACTATACTCTGCTTCAGCTGTAAGGTGATGATGTCCACGATTGCCAAAGCGCTATTCTCTGTATCTCTGCTCCAAAGTGCTAAGTGCTCTAGTGCTCAGAAATATGCTTTTGCTTCTCTGATTTGCCCACCTTTTTATCTCTGTCAACTGAGGTATTTATGGGCCACGATGCTTCGCGAAAAAGGCGCAACCCTGATGACGTGGGTCCCGGATATCGCGGGTCCTGTTGGTATGACCATATTAAGTCAGACTGTGACTACGCACAACACGCTCGTTTGCGTGTTGTGCGTGTGAAAAGCAGGCACATGCTGAGCACGCTTTAATTTCTTTCAGGCTGTATTACGCTCATTCGTGTTGTGTTGCATGTATGAGTGTAATCTGGTGTAAAAACAATAAGCTCAACATTGTTTTACGCTCACTACGCAACTGCGCGTAACAAAGCGTAAATAATGTACAACCTACGCTCCCTACGCAGCTGCGCGTGGTGAAGCATAAATAATGTACAACTTACGCTCACTACGTAGCTGCGCGTGGTGAAGCGTAAACAATGTATAACTTGAATGATAACATATGCAATGGTACGCACCGCCGCGTAACGAGCATAAAGACAAGTTAATCATGCGCCACGAGAAAAAAGCATCAAACTGTTGCGCTTCTCTAGACTCTGCCTTTGACTATTTTGGAGCTTATTGCGCTCATTACGCTACCGTGCGTAATAGGGCGTAAAGTTGTCCTGGAACAAAGCTGATGCGCGCTCTCACTTGAACTTCGAATCTTTGCCTGAGGCCGACTCGTAATTTTCACGGTGTTTCATCCATAGATGTAGCCAAGATTGTGTGGAGACTCTATTACCTTAGGTGTCTAGCCTGATTATTAGATTCATTATTGACAAGTTGCCTCCTAAGATAACAAGAGGACTAGCAGATGCCATAAGTCCATGTTACCTTACAAAGATTTGGATGATGCCAGAGTATAGTTGATATAATGTTGACAATACTTTGATAGTGGTGCATAGAGCTCACACATTATTCTAGAGTCCACTTGGCATCATGTATCTCTACAGAGGTAAGCATGATTATTGTAATGCTTTTGTGTTTTTAGCTTGACTACCTTTCCTAACTTCATTTGGTTTATAGCTTATTGCAGGTACAAGATCAAGGATTAGGGTTTGATCATCAATGATCAAATCTTGGAAGTAGCTCAAACTCTTTTAGATGAATTTCCCAAGAGTCCTCAAATTAGAATTATTGTGTATCAATAGTTAAGAGGGGACTTTGATGCATATGTCACCAGGTTTAACCATGTATAAAAAATTCCAACAACTTCATGGATCAGACCCTTGCAAGTAGGACCTCCGCACTGAAGAAGAAAAGGAAAGGTAAACATTAAGACTATAGTCTTTAGTGTTTCATGGCTTCAAGTATTTTCTTGCTTCACTTGGTTGTTAAAATTTCTCATGTTGATGCTAAAATTTTGGTTTTTTCTTTGCAGGACTTTCCACCTTAGCTTATATCACTATACCACTTTTAGGTTCACAACATAAGAATACCCTCATCCTAAAGTTTGAGGAGGCTACATCAACACAAGAGTGGCTAAAGGGATAGGCCCCTTGGTATGTTCAAGCAAGCATCAAGCATGCAAGTTTGCTAGATTTATTCATGGTACCTATCCCTTCAACTCCTACTGCAGAGATGTTGCATGTCCTTAACTCCTTCAATGAGAAGGTTGACTATGAAAGACCACAAAATTTTTTTGTTATAACCAATCTTCATCATGTAGCTTTCACCCTGTCAAACTTGATAGAAAAATTCATTATAAATGTGTAAATTATAATCAAAAATGGGAAATTTCACATACTTTATACTTCTAGGGTGAAAAACTCCTTATAAGTGATCAAAGTAATTTCATAAGGGAAAAAAGTCACCTAGTATCTATATTTTGGCTTTGGAAGGTCAAATATACCTTTTGGAATGCCAAAAAAAGTAATTTAATGGGTTTTGTGGAGGGCATATGTTTTCTACCCTGGAAACACATGCAGGCCAGTAGATCTCACCTACCCCTAGGGATGAAGGATGGGGGTTTTAGAAACTTTTTCATTTGAATGTGGAGACAACATGCACAACCTGAAAACATTTTCACCTTAGCATAGAAGTTTTTCCCCAGCTTATAAATGTTTTCCCCTCAACATAGAAGTTTTCCCCAATCCTAGAAAATTTCCCCCCTTAATGTGGAATTTTTTTTCCAATTAGGAAATTTTTTCCCCTTAGGATGGAGGTTTCCCCCTAGCATGGAGTCTTCATTCCCATCATGAAAAATTCAATCCCCCAATGTGGAAGCCAAAAAGAAAAAATTCATCACTTCATGCACTTCAATGTTGATCAGCTACTTTAGCAAGCATGGTGGAGATCTTAGCATAGAAGATTCATCTCCAACATGGAAGGTGTGTCCTAGTTACTATTTATAGTAAATGTAATGGCCATGGTGAGAAGCACTTAGTATGTATGGTAATCCCACCCCCCCAAATTTGGGCACCCATGTCACCTGAATTTGTAGCCATTTTATAGCCAATTTGGAGCCACTTTTGTAGCCAAATCATAGCCAATTTTCAGCCCCATTTATAGCCTAAATATCCCATAAAAGCCAACCTCAAACATCATTTATGTGTTTAGGAAATTTGTTTCAGCAATTTTTTTTAAATTTCAAGCAAATTCTTAGCAATGTTTAGCCATTTTTACAATCTCACACTTGGGGAATTTTCAAGCACTTAAGGGTTATTGTAATCTCCCATGTTTGCATTGTAGCCTTGAGATTTGTGGATTTTGGTTGTCAACACTACACATTTGGGATTTTCAAACCCTAGCATGGAGTAGTTTGGCATCCAAAGTTTTTACTTTTCTCACCCCTAGCTATGCCTGAACTTGCAAATTTGAGGTTGCAGTAGTGAAGGAAGGTTCACTAGCATCAAGAGTGGCTTAACACTTGGATCATGGAGAATATCACATTAGTTTCAATGAGCTTTGAACTCTTACATAAGTGAACCCCTTCTTACTCATCTAGACACCATTTGTACATATCTCTCTAACTTATCCTTTATTCATTCTAAATAAAGATTTAAGTTTTGAGTTTTTTATGAAAAAATAAAATTATTTTCTCTAGATTATTTGGATCTATTTTTATTCCCACATTTCGCATCTCATAAGTCCTTGGTTGATCTACTAGACTAGCCAAGGCACCTTGAATTCCATTTCTCTCATGGAGGCCCTGGGATTTAAGGTTGGGGAACTATTGCATTGAGGATCCTTGGTTTTTTCTAGTGAGAAATGTTTTTGATTGCAATAGTTTTTCTTGGCACTAGAAGAAGGGCCTTCACCTAAATTCTATGATTAGATCTATTCTCTTCATTGCCATTTACAAGCTTTTCCTCAATTTCTGTAGCCAAAACCTTTGATGAATCAACACTAGTCTATCCCTTCATGTGACCAAAACTATAGTGTGGAAGTTGCAATTGGTTGGGTTTTGGCTTTTCATAGCATTTTCTGTGAATTTTATAGCATATAGCCAACATTGATATCTCTCCTTCCTTATTATTTTTCCTTTCTACTACATATACTTTACTTTCTAGATTCTAAAAATGTATGGTTCAAGTCTTTTGTAAGTTTGTTTTTCCTTCCATTTTTTCCAAGCTTATAAAATTGTCAACTAACTAAAACTAGTTTTAGTGGAAAAAACATGAACTTTTCACTTTGGGTTTCATCCTCCCTCCCCCCTCCCCATCAACATTGAGGTAGGATTTGTAAGATTCCCATTATCTTTCATCCTTTTTCCATTTTTTCATTCCCAACATGGAAGTAGTTGGTGGGATAGATTTGGTAATGTTTGAAACCAATTTAATGACTAGATTTGCTTTTATTATAAGTTGAAAGCCATTTTCTAGGTTTTTTTGAAGCCAAAACTGTTAAGGAATCCAACATTACCTTTACCCAACTATAGTAGAAACCTCAATGAGGAAATTGCAAGTGGTTTGGGTGCTAAAATTTCACAACATCTACTATGATTTTCTAGAGAAAATCTAGTGTGGAAGCCTTAATAACCATTTAATTCTTCTTGCCATAGTTTTTGCCATTAAACTAACATTGGTTTCGATACCAACCAATCCTACTTTTTCATCCTTTGTTGTAAAAGTTAGCAGCCTACCAAAACCATCTTTGGAAACTACCAAGTTTCTATTTTGGTCTTCAAACTCTCCCCAAACACCCGCCACCCCCACCACCCCTGCACCACACCCCCCACCACCATCACCCCCCCTACCCATGTTACCTAGTGTAGAGGTAGTTGGGAGGGTATCTTAGGTAAGGCTTAAAACCAACATTTCCAACATTTCATTTCTGGTAATTGGGTAAAGCCTTCTCATCCTCAACTTACTAATTATAGTAAGTACATCATTTTTTGTCCTTTTCATTTTCTTTAAGAGTTTTTAAATTCCATTTATAACCTATTTTAAGCAATCATTAGCACTATAATCATGTCTTTTCAAAAGTCCACCAAATTGCCCTTCACCTTCATTGGCAAAGATCATAGCCAATAAGGAACGAGGGTGTATGATTCCAAAGACCCTACCATCATTGAATGTAGGTGATCTTTGAGGGTTAGAGGGGATAGTCTTGATTTTTCAATCAGAAATGAAGATTTTTATAACTTCATTTGTGCAAAAATACAAGTAGACATGCTAATTCCATGAATTGAAGCCAAGGCCAAAAGAGAGTTTGAGCTCATACATAGGGGTGGAAAAAAGTACATTCCTTCCTTATATGAAGAAATTCTTATTAAAAAAATCTATTCTAGCATCCTAGTCCATTTGATTATCATGGAAGAAGAAGATGTCAAGTCTAGCTTTGAGGAACAACAAGAGGAGAAGGATGAATTTAAGGTAGAATCTTAGCCTAAATAGATCCTAGGAGGATTGTTCCAATAAAAATATTCCAAGGTCACAACACCTTCCTCTAATGCTTTTTTTTCTCTATGGGCATCATACCACCATCTTCCACTCCTTCATACCCTACTATGGCAGATCCCACATTAGTTATAACCATACACCACACTCAGCCAATGCTACAAATAACTAACTATAGCACACCAATGTCATTTAGAACATAGTATAAATATATACAATCATCAATGCTTGTTTTTACCACAAAAAATCCATTAACTACTCATGTAGGGTTCACCATGGGACCCCAAGCAACATAGGGGTCACACATCCTATTTTTCCTACTTGTGCCTTAAGTACTAACATAAACATTGTTTTCTTTGTTTTTTGGCACAAGCCACAACCATAACACAACCTCTTCCTTCTATCATGCAACCCATAACAAGGCCACAATCCTCATAATAGATGTTACAACCCTCATAATAGATGCCACAACCTTATGTAGAAACCTCACAACCTATGGGGCAACTACAAGGCTTAGATCAAGCCTTCCAAATGATCCAAGACGTAATGGAGGAGTTGAAGAGGCTTAAATCCTCTACCATATAAACTGTTAAGATTATGAACTTCTACTAGGATGGTCCCATAAGTCTTGTAGTCCCACCTTTGACATTCCCTCCTAGTGTCCCCATTCCCTAATTTAGCAAATATAATGGAGAAGGTGACCCTAATGCTCACCTTATTATCTTTTGATCTAAATGTTTAGTCTTGCATCCATGGCCTCATACCATAATGAGTATTTTCCCTATATCTTTGACTAGGAAAGCACTTGATTGGTATCATGCACTACCCAGAGGATCCATATCCTCTTTGGAGAACTTAGTAGCCCAATTTTTCAATCACTTCAAGTATAACTTAAATCTTGATAAAACACTTGACCAACCCATGAAGGTCAAGAAAGGATCCTTAGAACCTATACAAAAATTCATTTAGTGGTGGAATGGACTACTGAATGAAATGCCAAAGCTCATAGCTGAAGCCCACTTATTGGCCATATTCAAGGGAGCACTTAATAACTTTATCAAGTTCAAACACTACTAACTTGATCCATGGTCTCTTAGCCAAGCATTCTCACTAACTAAAAATATAGAGGATGTCATAGAGGCTATTCATGATGTAGCCTATATAGCATATAAAAAACAACACACTCGTAAAGACAAAGAAAAGAACAAACAAAACAACACTACCTTAGCAACTCTAACCAAGGGCTAAAGGTCAACCCACCCAAGGCCCCCACCAATGACCATAATAACCAACCATTAACTTCTGGGACCACTGCATTAATAAAAAAATATACCTAACTTCTAAAGTAAGGATAGGTCTAAATACACTACATTGTCATTAAAACCATCTAAGTTGTTAGACCAACTATTAAGAAGTGGATGCATCAAACACAAATAAATGATCATAGGTGCTCAAAAGAAACATGGGTGACTATGCAAAATTGCCAAAGATCCCACTCAAGTAATATAGGATGATCCCTAGTTGCCTAGATACATTAAGTTAGACCACTTCTACCATTATCATCAACTGCCTAGTCATGATAAAAACTTCTATGTTGCGCTAAAGGAAGACCTGCAAAGGATGATAGATAGCGGAAAACTAGTCCTAGATGCTTCTAACCTAGTTTGGACACAAGAAAATTTGATGCAAGTATACAAATACCTATTGAATGAAAATGATAGCTCCTATGTCATTTCAACATTTAACATCAATGATAATCAAAGACTTGCAAGAGAACCATTCATGATTGAAGTACCCCTCTACAATGAAAGGGCTTCTTTAGCTTCCAATAGCTTAAGATCCTCCTTCATTGTGAGAGTACCATCATGAATGCCTTTGATAGAACCTTTTTTCATTAACGTCTTCCAACCTAATACAACCCAAATAGCTGTAGCCTAACTAACTATAGAAGGACCTCCTATAGTTTCCAATGCTATTGCCTCTTCCTCATAGCCAATGGCTAAGAAGCAAAAAACTTCAGCAAAACAAAGGAAGAAGTATAAGCAAAAGCCTAACAACTAGGGAGGTAAGAAAATAGAGGTATTAAAGGAAGTGGGCCCATCAAAGCCCACTTCCATTTTGACAAGCTCATAGCTAATGACAAAAATTTCCTTAGTGCAATGGACCAAGTCAAGTAATCCCTCAAGAAGAAAGATATAACGCTAAGCTTATATGACTTGATCATGACTTTCACTACACATTGTGAGGTGCTAGTTAGAATGTTGACCTCCATACTTGTTAGTGAGGATATTCCTACTAATGAGAAATCCATTCATGTAGTAATGATTCCTCCCTCACAAGAGTAGGAGAAGTCAACACCCTTAACATTTTGCAATAGTGAATTTAAGGTTAATCCTTAGAATGGAAAAGTGATTACAACCCATTTATTTGTAACCATATGCATAGGAACATTTAAAATACATCGAGTGCATGTTGATGATGGAGATACAACCAACATCATCCAATGCACCATCATTGAATGCTTGGGCTTAACTAAGCAAGTATAACATACAACCATTACAACTCTTAAATCCTTCAATAGCTCAAGAGTTGTTGTCAAAGGGTCTATCTCCTTGGATTTTGTAGTTAGAGAAATATTCATTACAACTACAAAATTGATGGTGGAAGAGACACCAAGATTTAACATGATCCTAGAAAGATCTTGATTGGTTTAGTTACAAGTTGTGTCCTCGTCCATCCACCAAGAAATTCGTCTTCCTTATGAGGGAGGTGAAATCATCATTCATGATGAAAATATAGCTCCATTAGCTATCAAAAATGTAGAGATAGAATAGGGATACAAAGTGGAGCTTTTAAAAGAAGCTCCTAGCCATGAAGAGCAAAAACCCAAGATAGCCAATAGCGACAATGATAGGCAATGGAATACATTATAGGATGAACTTCCTTTTAACATTGTAAGCAAAGGGAATGGCGAATACAAGCTTGTGTAGAATAGACCTTATCCACTCCCTAGTCTTGTAAAGATTAGAAAGAATTTATACAAGTGAAGTTCATCTTCACCTTTCCATGCCTCTATGACTAGATGCTACAATAGCCATATAACCTTACTTTTCATTTATAGTTTATTACATATGCAATTATCATTTTATGCTTTATGCACATAGCCTAATGCACGTAACCTAAGTTCATTTGCATTTTTATCTATAACCTTTCTTTATTAATCATTTTTAAACATCGAATAAATGTCTCTTCTAGACCCCATCTTCTAAGACATTAAACTAGCATTAACATTTGCTAAGATGTTAAATTGGCATTACCATCCGCTAAGTCATTAAATTAGCATTATGGCTCATCATGGACTTAAATTGGAAATGTAGCCACAATGTGCAATATAACCTATGCCTATGATGGTCTAAAACTAGCAAACATCCTGCTTATTATGACACTGTTTTTTTGTCGATTACCCATTAAATGTTATAACCAAAAACATAAACATAGCCATTTTTAATATTTACAACATTTACTACTACTATAGATGCATATAGCAAAAAATAAAATTTAAATTTAATTTGTAGCAAGAAATTCAAAGAATAACAATAATCTATAACATAGTCTTGGCTAACCATAGGCATCAGCATAAAAAAAAATAGCCAACAAGCTAAACTGAAGGAGGCTGCTAAGTGGCATCTAGAGGACAATGTTGTGGGTCATTCCCACCCTCACCATTGTGGCCACCAATGTCTTTGGAGGCCTAAAATGCAACTTATAGCTAGTTAGTAATGCATAGCCAAAACCATAACTCAAAAAACAAATTATGACCAATTAGAATTTCTTAATAAGTTTGGAATACATCCTAGTCAAAGGTGAAATTAGCCTTTGTAAAAAAATCTAAGGTGTTTATCTAAATTGGCTTAAGGAATTCCATAGAAAGGAATTATTACAAACTTTCATAAAAAATGCATTATGACCATTTGACATTACTTGAAAAATTTAGAAAAAACATCTAGTTAGAGGTGAAATTAGCCTCTATAAAAAGATCTTAGATGTTTATCTAAATTAGATTGAGAAATTTGATAAAAACATTATTACCGTATTTTATAGCCTTTATAGCCAAAATTTCATAGCCCAAAACTATGTTTTAGTCTAAATTATGCATAAATTTAGAAAAATCATCTAAATTATGCATAAATTTGAAAAAAGTAAGCATAATTTTTAAAAAAACATCCAAACTATGCAAAGTATGCATAAATTTGGAAAAAACATATATGCTATGCACAAATTTAGAAAAATCATGATAAACTTAGGAGTAATAGTAAAAGATTATTTAAAATAGATAAAAGCTTTTACTCTTCTTGAAAAATATAAATTAATAATTAATTGTACATGTTCACAAAAGGAAAACATAGGTTATACGTATCAACCACTTCTATTTTCAAATGGGTAATGTACTACAATTATGAGTTTTCCCTTGATTCACACAACCATAGCAAAAAAATCATAAAAAAGCCATATGAGCTTACAATGAAGTGATTCCACCACCATTTGAAATATTAAATCAAGCCCTATGCATCCATATTTGAAAAAATTCAAAACATATGCCTTTCATGAACAAAAATTTCACAAGTTTTGACAATAATCTGAAAATGGCACGAACATCCTTATTACACATGCTTAGTAAAAAGTTCATAAAATAACTATTTTAAGTCCAATTGAAGTGATTCCACATTGTTTTGAAAGATAAGCCAATGCGTACCCAGCCATGACTAGAACATAGCCAAAAATGTTTTTGTTTCTTTAGAAAAAATTCATAAAATTACATGAAATTACAAAAGTGGCACAAAACAATATAACTTTGCAATGTTAGGAAAACTATCATAACTACTTTGTTTTAAGGAAAAATTAAATGAGACCATGGCCATCGAAAAGCTTAAATGAGAGGATAAAAATTCATAACCTTAAATGTTACAAATGTGAATCCATTTCACCATGAAAAAAATACAAGGCATTGCTTGCTTTTTATGCTAAAGCTTCAAAAAACCTCAAGGCCTAAATTTTATATAGGAATGGAAATAGTTGAAATAGCCAAAACCATTGAAACCTATTAAAATTCATAGGAAAATAATGGGGTAGGATTTTGTTAAAATTTAATTATAACAGATCATAAGGGCTAGATGTGAAAAAATAGCCCTACCCTAAATTTTTTGGAAAAAAGCATAAACCAGTAAGTCCTAGTTTCAAAATCAAATGTACAAAAGCTAAACCATGAAACAAATATGCATCCATATGGAAAAGGAAAAAATAGGAGGTGGTATTTTTTCAAAATTTTATCTTATATGCTCCACCAAAGTAGATATGAGAAAATGACCTTAACACATAGGAAGCAAGAAACTAGAAAAACCACAAGTAACAAAGGCAAAAATAGGTAGAACTACCTAACTTAGAGCAGTAATAGAAGAAGCCTAGTGGGAGATGGTCCTAGAAACGTCTCCTAACTCTTGAGCACATTCATCCACCTTTTGAATTATATAATTTTTTGTCTTTTCCCCTCATTGCTTCAGTGCCATGGTAGGCTTAATGTTGCGAATGGCTAAAAACTAAAGAGGATGAGAGATCAACACTAGCTGTGAGGAAGATGGAAGGCTTCCATGATGACAATTGGTTTTTGCTACCATAAGAACCTGTACCAGAGCTCTCCTCCAATGCTCTATTATTGTAAAATGACACTTCTGATCAAAAGTTGCAAAATTTGACATATAATACCCATCTAAAACTTAAATGCACACCTTGAAACACCAACTACCAATTTAGTGCATCATAACTATAAGTGCATCGAAGTGCAAGTAAGGAAAGTCTAGTTCATGTTGGTTCTGGATGGGGAAAAACTTTACTTTTCAAAATTTTAAAATATTTGGATTGTGGACCCCACCTTACACCTTCACTTTTGACCAAAACTTACATCAACAATAATATTTTGAATAATTTTGACACTTAAAACATTATGGCAACCTTAACCCAATGCATGCATCCATGCTAGGAATACCATTTCTAGCATGGAAACATGACTATTATTTTATAAATTCAATAGAATCACAAATATTTATGTATTTTTGGTAGCCCAAGGCTACCTTTTTCAACCTCAAGTTTTCAAAATTATGCAATACATGATCAAGGTTAAACACCATGGATTTCTACATTGGGGGAGTAGTTCCTAGCATGGAAGAATGGGGTAACACTCACCCTTATCTCCCAACACTTTCTAGCATATTTTTGATAAAAAAATGTTCCCCACATGACCTAGAACCCCTCCAAGCATCCTCAGCAGCTTCAAAACCTAACCAAACCTAGTCAAAACTAGTTGAAATCTAGGATTTGATATTTTTCATGTTAGGGAAGGCTTCTTCCATACTAAGCCTCTCATCCTTCTTGTGGATAGATTGTGGAAGCAAAAAATATGACCTAAATTGATAACATAATGACCATTTCTTGATGCTCAGTGACCTATAGACCTTGTTGAAACCCTCTAGAGCTTCCAAAATCCTCAAAAGTGGTTAAATATGGTACAGAACTATCATCCTCCTCTCATCCACACTAGGGCCATCGTCCCCAACATGGAATAAAGGGAGAAGATTTCATGAGAGACTTAGAAGCCTTTAAATTATCAAATATTGACACCCAACACTGATTGCCGATACCTACAACCCTGAAGGTTGACATTCATGGTCAATCAGTTGTTGAATTGGCCTAGATATAACTTTCTTGATTGGGAGAGACATCTTCCACATTGAACCTTTCACCATCTTCATGAAAAAAATGTGGGAAGATTGAAAATCCGCTTAAAGCCTTCAAAACAACAAGATATTGACCTTAGACATTGATGGCCAACACCAACATTACTACAAACACTCATGCATAGCCAGATTGACCATAAAAGGGCTAGAAAGATTTTCCTCCCAATTCTCTATGGTAAGCATGGAAGCCCCACAATGGAGAAATGGGGAAAGCCCAAAAATTACCTAATGATCCTTGATATAGTGAAATTTTGACATCAGATGTTAGCAATTGACACTAGCAATCATAGAAGCCTATATGCATGATAAAAAATGAGCATACAAGGCTAAAAAAGCTTTCATAGAATTTTTCACATTGAGCATGGAAGCTCCAACATGGAAAATGAGTAAAGCCTAGAAATTTCCTAATGACCATTGAAACAACCAAAATTTGACATCCAATATCAACAATTGATGCCAAGAACATTAGAAGCCTACATGCATGATTGAAAGTGATCACAAAGGACCAAAAAGCTTCCCCCTAATTTCCATTCTAAGCATGGAAGACCTAGTGTGTAAAATAGGAGGAAAGCCCAAAACTCACTCATCAACCTTCAAAATAGTAGAATTTTACCACTCGACATTGACCATCATCACTAGCAACCTCAAGGACCTACATGCCTAAGAAAAAAATGATGCAAAAGCATAAAAATCTATTTCCCCCTAATTTTCCATGTTGATCATACTATCCCTAGTGTGGAAAAGAAGAGGAAGCTCAAAAATAACTTGCAAACCAATAAAATAACTAGTTTTAACCCTAAACCCTATTCTTTGATCCTAGTAGTCTTGGAGGCTAACATGCATGGTTGATTGAAGTCAAAACTAGGCTAGATTTGAGTTTTATGATTCCTCTAGGCTAGGGATCCCTCCTCCATGCTACTTAGCATGGAAATTAATTGGGATACTCATTTTAAATCCATAACTACCTCAACATGACATTAACGAAGCTTGGATGTGCTCTAGGACACTAACAACATTATTTGGAGCCTTCAAACTTCAAGAAACTAATGTTAGAAGGAAAAAAATTAAGTTCCCCTAATATTTCATGTTGAGAATCACATCCCCAATGTGTGAAAAATATGGGACATGTGGAAGATACTTAGAAATACTCAAAATTTATAAAAATTGATATGAAACCCTAGTCCTCAACCCTGTAGCCCTAGAGGCTAACATGCACATGTGATTGAGGTTAAAATTACCCTAGATCTAAGGTGCATGATTTTTCCATGCTAGGAATTACTTTTTCCACACTAAGGATGGTATTCCTAATGTGAAAAATTAAGGAGAAACTTGTTTGAAGGCTCTTGAACACCTCAAAATGACATCAAACGATCTTTCATGCACTTTAGAACCTTGACAGTAGTTATTGGAGCCCTTAAACTTTATAAAAATAATTCTAGATGGTCAAAAAGTGGTTCCCCTTAGTTTTCCATGCTAATATCTCCATCCCTAGCATGTACAAAGTGCGGGAAGTCAAAAAAAACTTATGGATGCTCAAACTCGCTAAATTTTGATATAGATCCATAGCCCTTGATCCTCGTAACTCCAGGAGGTAACCTGCATGGTTGATTATGATCCAAATTGGCCTAGATCTAGGATTCTTGCTTCTTCCATGTTGGAATTTCTTCTCCAACATGGAACTAAGGGGTGAAAGCTACTTCTCCATTTTTGAAGTTAAGATGACACTCCTAGAAGGAAAAGATCTATACTAGAGAAGCCTAAGACCTTAGAGCCTCAAGATTTTGCTTGTCTAACCTCATTTCAACCTCTAAAACTCATTCCCCCCATTCTCCCATGCTGGAGTAAGACCCCCAATGTGAAAACATGGGGAAGACATTAAGTACCCTTAAATAGCCTTCAAACATACCTAAAATTAGCTAGAAACTTGTAAAAATCAAAGTCTTCAACTGTAGGGGCCGAGAAACCTGGTTAAACTATTTATAAATTACTCTAAATTTATGAAAAAAGTGTCCCCCTATTTTTCCACATTGATGATACTATGCTCAATGTGGGAAAAAGGGGGAAAGCCATTTTGACATATTTGGAACCTAAATTTATCTCAAATTACATTGGAACAAAGTTGGGAGATGCACAAATTACACATCTAGACTCTAGCTACTTGTTTGACCATATTTGATCTTATTTTTACTTTGATTTTTGTTCACCATGCTAAGCCACCTTTTTTCCATGATGGCCAATGTGGAAACAAGGGGGAAAGGCTTCAAGGCCTACTTTTTGACCTTTATAGACCTCTAGAGTTACTAATTTTGATGGATCTAACCCTACATTACCTTGGGAAGGTCCTAGAACCTTAATTTTAGATCTATAAGCATTTCAAAACATGTTTTCCTTAGTTTCCACACTAAGGATCCTTATTTCCACATTAAGCCCAATGTGGAAACCTCAGAATACTTGATTTTTGGGCCCAAACAACCTAGAAATAGCCCTAATTGATGCCTAAACTCACCTAATATCCTTGTAGACTCAAAACATGGCTTGATAAGGCCTAAAACTAGATAAACACTAACCATTTTTGGCCTATGTTAATCACATTTTATCATATATAACATGATTTACTTGATTTTTGCCTTATTACAAAATGTTTTATCTTTTTTTTGAACTTATGTTGTGTTGTTGACATTCTATGGCCTTTATACAACCTCATATGTTTATTTTTTATCTTATTACATCTCTATTTGCCTTTTTTTTGGCTTTTAATGATATCAAATAGTGGGGTTTGATGTTCTATAACCACCATTTGACACCATATGACCATGGCTTGCTAAGGCCTTAAACTAGCATCATGGCTTGCTATGATCTTAAAGTGGAAAAATTGTGGCCTTTATTGACCATCAGTAACCTTACTTCTTATACATCCCCTTTTCTTGACCTTTATGTAATCTTTGTTTGCCTCAATATCACTTTGCCAAACTAACCTTATCTTCCTAATGACATTTAATGGCCTTGATTGCATTAGATTTGCATTTTTTTTATGGAATTTAACATTATTTATCACTTTTACCTAGGTTCCACTTAATATGATTTTGATTGACATGCAAGATCAAAGTATGGGTACCTGGGAGAAAATCAGTTTGCCTTTGTGTCTACATGGACCTCATGGTAATATTAAATGTTGTATCAACCTTGATTGCCTAGATCTTAAGCCTAAGAGTCTTGTAGACCACATAGATTCAATATAAAAACCTCTATAATTTCCTAAAAACAAAGTAAAAACCCTTGACATAACTAAAGACTCTCTAGTTACGGTCCCTATCACAAAACACCATGGCAAGGAGAAAACTCTTAAACCAAGTTCCTCACTAGAGCCTCAATGTATCCAAGACATCACCAAAGTCTTACAAAGAAACATTAAGGCATTTGATTCATCATATGAAGATATTCTAGGCCTAAACCCATTTCTAGTATAGTACAACATCATACTAGATGGTAGCATTAGATAAGTTAAGCAAAAAGTGCACAAGATTAGACCTGATTTGGCCTTAGCAGTTCATGATGAAATCTCAAAGCTTTATCACGAAGGTTTCATTAGGGTCATCAACTATGCACAATGGATGTTCAACATTGTGATAGTTCCTAAGGAAAATGGGAGTATCCATATTTGAATTGATTTCTGAGACCTAAATAAAGCCACCATCAAGGATGACTTTCCTTTTCCTAGTATTGATCAACTTATCAATACTACAGTTGGACACATCTTGTTGTCCTTTATGGATGGATTCTTGAGATATAACCAAATTAGGATAAACCTAGAGCATCAACTTAGCATAACCTATATGACTCCATGGGGTGCCTTTTGTTATACCATGATGCCTTTTGGCCTTAAAAATGCCAAGGTGACATAACAGAGAGCCATGAACTATATCTTCAGTGATTACATGTTAGGTTTTCTTAATGATTACATAGATGAAATTACTATGAAATCTAGGATAGCTGATGATCATGCTAATAACCTAGATCTTGTGCTTAAATGATGCCTCAAATACAAGCTTAGCCTCAATCCTAGGAAGTGTGTGTTCAATATCAAGGCTGGTAAGATTCATGGCTTTGTAGTTTCTGAAGGAGGGATACACGTAGATCCGAATAAGGTTAAAGCCATATCCAAATTAGCAACACCTATCAACCTTAAAGATATTTGCGTATTACAAGGAAGATTATAATTTATTCATAGGTTTATCACTTGGCTTATGGATAAGTTACATCCCATGCAAAATTTTCTTAAGAAAGGATTTTACTATAAGTGGATGGCTCAATGCCAAGAAGTCTTTGAAAACCTTAAGCAAGAGTTAACACGATTACTAAGAATCTATCATCCACAAGAGAGTAAACTATTTTACATTTGTCTCACCATCTTTGATACATACATTGCCAATCTTCTCTATTAGAAGCATGACGATAAAGTAGAAATTCCTATATACTACCTTAGCCATGCATTAGTAGCCCACAAGACCCAATACACTAAAGTGAAGAAGTATTGTTTAGCACTAGTATTTTCTTTGAAGAAATGAAGAAACTACTTCTTTAGAACTCAAGTCNAAGTGATCAAAGTAGTATGTCATCATAGGTGATAACACATTATGCCAACGATCCTATGATGGCATACTTCTAAAGTGCTTAGGTAAAATTAGAGCAAGAACAATCCTAGAGGAGGTTCACGAGGGAGTTTGTGGAGGACATATAAGACCTACAACCATGGCCACTAAGATTGGACGATTAGACTACTATTGGCCCCATATGAAAAGTGACTACCTGAAAAAGGTTGAGCAATGTGACACATGGCAATGATATAGCAACTTGATACATCTATCACCAACTGAGTTACATGCAACCTAGATAACATGGCTTTTTTAACAATGGAGGTTGGATATCATTGGAATTATAACACCTAAGTCTTTCATAGGAAATAGCTTCATGATTACTACAACCAAATACTTTACAAAGTGAGTTGAGGATATTCCCCCAAGGAAGACCACATCCAAACAAGTTTGCAAATTTATCATGGATAACATTCTAGCTTGTTTTGACATATCCATGATCATAGTTACAGACAATGGACATCAATTTAGTAGCCAAGAATCCAAGGATTTTTGTCAGAACCTAGGCATTAAGCATTCTTTCTCATTGCCCTACTACCGTCAATCCAATGAAAAAGTAGAAGAAAGAAATAAGGCCATCATCAACTTGCTCAAGAAGATGCTCAATAATAACAAGTGAAAGTGGCATGAGTAGCATGTCCATGTACTATGGGCATACAAGAAAACCTATCACATGACAACTAGCATGACCCCTTACAACCTTTTTTTATGGTTTTGAAGCTATTTTACCTCCTGATTTGCAAGTTTCATCACTCTAAGTAGCCTTGACCAACTTCATCAAATATGAGCAAAAGAAGGATTTGTTGATGGGAGTCCTAGATTCAATGGAGGAGCAACATATGCAAGTACTTTCTCACATTGAACACTATTAAGAGTGGTAGAAGCAACAACATCACCATGAATTCACCATGCATAAGATCAAAGAGGGGAACCTAGTCCTCAAGGCCATATGTAAGCATGCAAATTCTCAACTAGCTCAAAAGGGCCTTTTCTTGTCATGAGAGCCTATGGGAATAAAGCATTCAGAATAGCTAACATGGATGGGAATGTGTTGGACAATGCAATCAATCATGCCTATCTAAATACATAATACATGTAGCTAACAATTGTCAACAAGCGAGCCTACTTTCAATGGTCCACTATGACCTTAAATTGGTAACATGGCCTACTAGGGCCTTAAAATAGTACCATGGCCTACCAAAACCTTAAACTAGAAGCTTTGGTGACTTAGATAACTTGATTCTCATGTGACATGTATGCATTATAGCATTATAATATGTAGTGGTGTTTTTTATTCTTTGTTATTGCCTCTTGGGTCAATCCTCCAGAAATCAACAAAGAGGGACCATTAGAACACCATAAAAATTTCAATGTTATAACCAATCTTCATCATGTAGCTTTCATTCCATGAAACCCAAGGTAAACTTCATTATAAATGTAAAAATTATAGCCTACAATGGGAAATTTCACATACGTTATACTTTTGGGGCTAAAAAATGCCTTATAAGTAGTCAAAGCCTCATTTCCCAAGTGAAAAAGGTCACATAGTGTCTATATTTGGGCTTTTGGGGTGTTAAAAATGCATTTTTTTATGCCAAAAGGTAATTTGATGGGTTTTATGGAGGGTATACATTTTTCTACATTGGAAACACATGTAGGGGCTAGATCTCACCTACCTCTAGAGTGGAAGGGTGGGGATTTGGAAAATTTTCCTCTTTAACATGGAGATCACTTGCATAGCTTGGAAGCTTTTTTCCCTTAATGTATATGTTTTTCCCCTAGCCTGCAAACTTTTCATCCTCAATGTCAAGGTTTCATCCTAGCCTACAAAATTTTTCCCCTTGGTGTTGAAGTTTCCCCCCGGCTTGGCAACGATCCCCCCTCAGTGTGGAAACCACAAAAGCAAAAATTCATCACTTCATCCAATTCAATGTTGACCAACCACTTCAGCAAGCATGGTGGAGAGCTCATCAAAGAAGATTCATCTATAGTGTGAAAAGTGTGCTCAATTACTATTTAGAGTAAATGGAATGGCCATTCATGAAAGCACTTCGTATGTATGGTAACCACCCCCTCCCCCAAAATTTGGAGATCCATCTTAGTTAAATTTGCAGCAAATTTGGAAAACATTTGTAGCCAATTTTCAGCCAAACCATTTCCAATTTGTAGCCCCATTTATGGCTTAAGGATCCTATAAGAGCCAACCTTAAACATCATTTATGGGTTTAGTAGTTTTGGGTTAGCAATTTTTTTCAAAGTTCAAGAAAATTCCTAGGAAAGCTTAGTCATTTTTACAATTTCACATTTAAGGCATTTTCAAGCACTTAAGGGTTATTGGAATCTCCCATGTTTGCATCATCTTGAACCCCATAGAGGAAGCATTGTAGCCTTGATATTTGTGGATATTAGGTGTCAACACTGGATTTCCAAACCCAAACATGATGTAATTTGGCATCCACATTTTCAACTTTTCTTACCCTCCAATAGTGATCCAACTTGTAGATATGAGGTTGTTGTAGTGAAGGAAGCTTTGATAGAATTAGGAGTGGCTTAGCACTTGGATCGTGGATTAGATCACATCAGCTTCAATGAACTTTAAACTCTTACATAAGTAATTCCCTTTTTTGGTCATCTAAACACCATTTATACACATTTCTCTAACTTATTATTTATTATTTCTTAATAAAGTATTAATTTTTGATTTTTGTGTTCAAAAATAAATTCATTTTCTATGCAATATAAAGATATGTTTGTATCTACATGTTTTGTATCTCATTAATCCCT